>LPNX010122641.1:237349-285993 GCA_001517045.1 Pseudotsuga menziesii
CCATTGAGGACCAAAACCGCTAACCTATGTGATTCATGTGGGTTCGAGCGGTTACTGATAGCTAGGGAATCAAATCAGGACTGATGCCATCCATAGAAGATCTAGGGCATCCTCACTTGGTCAAGAAGGGCCACCTGGGCCAAAGGCCACCTTCATGCATGCCATCCGAAGCATTATTTAATGATGCATGCACTTTTTAGGTCTCCATCCGCATGCATGCAAGTCAACGGCAAATTAGAAGATAAAGTGACCTAATTAGGTCAAAAATTAGGTTTTGCGCAGTTGAACTTTATAAATAGAGGATAAAGCAAGAGGAGACCTCACTTATGATGATTATTATTTTGGGAAGCTCTTGGATAGCAGCACAGCGTGCAGCACAGTAGTTGGGGTTGGAGACGGAGTCTTCAGCTAACAGGATTTCGGCAGTGAAACATCTGTCCTAGTCTTATTCTGAGTAAGCCATACTGGTTCACCACTTGTTCTTCATTCATTCATCAGTTATATAGCACAGGGTATAGATTGTTGCCGGGGCACGGTGCAGCCGTAAGGGGGGGGGGGTTTCAGTCAGAAAGCCCTAATCAGCTGTGGGGCCTCCAGATCTCAGTTTCCTTCCGAAACTCAGGCACCAGTCTTATCATCAGCTACATACTCCGGTACTCCGTGATTATCAGCTCCATCTGAGCTCATCCGAAGCCGTTATCAGCATTTCCGGACTCCCAGGGGCGTGAGCAGCTGCCTCACTGAACCTAGACGCTATCCTGCTTAGAGGTGTCAGAACTTCAGCATACTCCAGCCAATCTCTCCGGTACAGCAAGGCTATCAGCCCTGCAAAACGGCGGATCCATCGGACACCTCCTTCCTTGAGGGTGTCACCTTTTTCTCTGATTGGGCGTCTTGCTGCTGGGGCATTCACCGGAGACAGGATAGATCAGTTCCTCTCCGATCCAGTTCTCAGTACTTGCAGACTTTATCTGAAGCAATCCAGCCAGTTATCAATGGTAAGTGTGCATTCTATCTCACAAACCCTAACCCTAATTTTTCCTATAAAATAGGGATTTCTGCATGGCAGTTTGCATGCCCAGTTGTATCCGCATAATTGTTTAGAAATAGAAAATATCGGGATTTGGGATATTACAAAAACTGATTACATCCAAGGACGACCTTTTGGGACTCATTACATCCAGGGATAACCTGCGTACTACGCCAGGACTCATTACATCCGAGGACGATCTTATAAGACTGATTATGTCCCGGAACAACCTGTGTACTACACTAGGACTAATTACATCTAAGGATAACCTATATTCCTTCCCATGTGAGATCTCGTTCTAATGCATTTGCGTCTTTCGATCTTCTAGTCATCTCTATCATGGGAGCACAGCAAGACTGATTATGTCTGAGAAAAACCTGCGTCTACCACCATGAAAGACCTCATCACTCCCTCTTTTTAGGGACCTCGATCTGGATAACACCAAGTCTCTCTCTGAAGTACTCAAACTTCACTCTAGCTAGCAGCTTGTTCAACACATCAGTTATCTGCTCGTTCGTCGCCACATACTAGAGCTTCACTGCTCCTCTCTGCACCATATCACAGATATAGTGATACTTGATCTCAATGTGCTTCGAATTGTCATGGAACACCGAATTCTCTGACAACTTCACACAACTCTGGTTGTCACAAAAGATACAAGTCGCCTCTAACTCGAGATCAAACAAATCAAACAGTAGCTTTCGAAGCCATACTGCTTCACAACTAGCCGAACAAGTTGCAACATTCTCTTCCACGGATCTACTCAGCACCACGCAAGACTGCTTCCTACTAAACCAGGAGATCATACCGGATCCCAAACTGAAGCAGCATCTGAAGTGCTCTTCCTATCAGTGGCGTTGCCTTCCCAATTCGAATCAACATAATTGTGTAGGTTAATCTTCTGATTTGCATCATACTTGAACCTGTAATCAACTGTACCCTTCAGGTACCTCAATACATGCTTTGCAACTACCAAGTGAACATGTCTCAGATCCGTCAGGAACTGACTCAGGGTGTTCACAACAAAGCATATGTCTGGTCTAGTATTCGTCAGGTACATCAATGAACCAATCATCTAACGATACATCATGGCATCAACTGTCTCTGATGAAGTATCACACAGTAACTTCCAGTTCGATGCCATAGGTGTGGTTATCGCCTTACAGTCCAACATTTCGAATCTCTTCAGAATCTCCACTGCATACTTTCCTTGACCAAGGAAGATCCCATCCTTACTTTGCCACACCTCCATGCCTAAAAAATAGTGCATCATCCCTAGGTATTTCATCTCGAACTTAGTGGCAAGCTTCCTCTTTACATCTACGATGAGTTCGTCCTCTCATGTCAAAAATAGGTCATCAACATATAGCAGAGTATCACCGGTCTTCCGCCTTCAATCTTGAAGTAAAGGTTGGAATCCACTTTACTCTTGGTGAAGCCTAAGTTCATCTGGAAGCTATCCATCCAGTCGTACCATGTCCTGGGTGCCTGTTTCACTCCGTACAAGGCTTTCTTCAATTTGCGAACATGTGTTTTCTTGGCATGTGTCTCAAATCCCAGTGGCTGCTCCACATACTCTTCCTCTTCAACTATACCATTCAAGTATGTTGTCTTGGCATCCATTTGGTGTACCTTCCATTTCATTACTACAGCCAATGCAAGTATAGAGCTGATGGAAGTGTATCTCGCCATGGGTGCAAATGTCTCCTCGTAGTCTATGCCTTCTTTCTGGGAGAAGCCACGCACCACGAACCTTGCCTTCTGTTTTTCAATGCTACCATCTGCAACATGATTGATCTTGTAGATCCACTTTGAAGTCACGACAGACTTCCCTTCTGGTCTCGAAAGTATCTCACAGACATCATTCTTTATAATCTACTGGTACTCCTCGATCATGGCATCTTTCCATTCTTTCTTTTATGCAGCCTCTTCGTAGTTGGAAGGTTCTTTATCAATGATGTCACATAGCAGGGCCAATACTAGTTCCCTAGGTTAAGGTGCAAACACAAATTTTGTAATAAGGGAGCTATAGGAGCCAAAAGGACCTTAGTTTACCATATTCACATTAAAATGGGTCCCATAAATAATAATGTTAAGAAAATAAGGTGGCATTGGTTCATGAACACAATTGGAAGCTTGTGGAGTCTTTGGGTGACTAGATTTCCCACACACTTGGCATGACCTTCATCCAAATTTGAACCCAAGGGGAATGTAATGTTCTTGGAGGATGATGCAGTGTCACATAGCCTAGCATGAGCCAATGAATTCGAATTAGGAGAGGAAAGTAACTCCCATGGGAGAGGAAGAGACTAAGAAGATAATGTGTGCCACTTGGAAGGAGATTCCATGCACTTAATGACCACAAATAATGAAATATTCTATGACAGATTCAGACTTGATTGCAAACCTATGACAAATCTAACATGAGAGGGATAAAAATAGCCACCAAGAGAGCGCACTTGGGAGTTAGAGGTGTTGACCACCTAACCAACTAGGTGGCCAACCATGTACCATGTGCATTGAAGATGAGAAAGAAGTACCTAATGAAGTTTTTTTTCAAGCGAGGGAGCTCTTCTTCTTATCTTTTCTTCATGAAATTTCCGCACCCTTGCAGGGGATATTGTAATGATATGTCAACATAAAGGTCTAGTTTTTGAATAACTTGGTTACCTAGCACTTTATCATTAAGGAAGTCCTTTCATCGAGTGCTTTTTCCCTTGGATAATTAAAATTCCTTTTTAGTGATTTTAATTATCTGAGATTTTCACTCAAAAATACCTCCAAAGTGGTGACAAGCATTTTAATGATCAAGTCCAAGGGGTGACTAAGGGCTAGGAATGTTCTATGTAACCATGCTAGACACTATCCAGAGTCTTGCAGAATTTCATTAGGTTTTACCTAGGATTTTTAAATTTTTGGTGATTAAAAAATGTCCCTCGGCATTAACAATGTTGTAATAAAAAGAGGGTGAAATGGAATCTAATGCCCACGGATTGGGGTATGGGTACTCAAAATCAATGGCATAAGTCCCCCTACACCCTTGGACAAAGTTTGAAGTCATTCGAACAGGTCTTGCTAAGGTATTGGTCATGTTTTCCAAAGTCAGTCAAGGAAATCAGGAAAATTGTTAATTAATTAGCAAGCCAAATTTTGGAAAAGTGCCTAAAGTCACGTAAAAGGGGAAAATTAAGTTTCTAAGTGTTATGTTATGTTCCTAAGGTGACTTTAGAAGAAAAAAGGGCCCCCCCATGCAAGTGTTTCACAAGAATGAAGATGTCGCCAAAGGGGGGGCACCCTCCCTCTTCATGGAAATTGAGATATCTAAAAATAAGCCAAAATAAGGGGTCCCACTTTGGTGGTCCCCCCCCTTTGGGCCTGGAATGAGGATTAAAAATATTTGATGGGAGTTTCCTCCCCATTTCTATTTGATTTCTCACCCTAGGAGGTGCCCTCAAGAGAAGTGGTTCCCCTCTTTGAGCTCCCACTCTCTCATTTTGACAAGTGGCTTGCATGGACTTGGGCTCTCTCCTCGCTCATTTCCTATTTAAGGAGGCTTCCCCTCCTCATTTGGGTTACAAACAGACACACCCACACTCTTTCATACTCTTGCTCTCATTTTTTTTCTCTTGCTCTCTTGCCCTTGCTCTTGCTTGGGCCATTGTAGATTTCAGCCATTTGGCTTTGTTAATCAAAATCTTTGGAGGAATCTTGTGTCCATTGTTCCCATTGATGATTTGCTTCTATGCTTGAGGAGCTACACAAGTTCGGTTGGCCAATGAAGCATACTTATTTGCTTTGGTAAGATTTATGATATTTGCATTCCATAAATTTTGTGAGTTTTCATTCTTGTAGCAAAAGAAGTTCATATATTTTCTAGTTTGAAGTTTATGATTTCTTACTCATTATTTGATTCTCACCTTCTAGTAGTTGTGTAGCGAAAATCTTATAAGTTGCAAGTTATTTGGATTGAAGAGTGTGATTCCTCGGTTGGATGCCCCATTGCTTCACTTCTTGAAGAACAAAAGACCAATTTTATCTTTCTTTACATACAAATTTCTGCGTTTTAATTTTAGTTTGTTGAGTGTTTCAAATCTAATTTTAACCTTTTTATACTCAAGTTCTTTCAAAATTATTCGTCTGGCAACTTTGTGTAAATTTTGTATATATATTGCACTAACATACTAACTTCCCCAAAGTGATTTTGGGCACATTTTATCATTTTCTATTTGCTGGTTTTTAGCAGGTTGGTAGCATAACAAGGCAAAACTCTGTCAAATTTCAGCCAAGAAGGGTGCAAAGGCTACTCCAAAGGAAAAGCTTCAAGGCCATCACAAGAAAGGCGTGAAAACATGGGTTTTCCCACTTCTTTCCTCTTATTCTTTATGCTGAAATTTCAGCCATTGTAACAAGTCCAAGAGAGTCTCTTGGACTTGATTTATTATTCTGCATTAAAAGTTAGGTTGAAGTTTCGCTTGTTTGTCATCTTTGCATGCAAAAGAAGTTGGGTTTTTCCACCTTTGTATAAGCAATTGTTGATTGGTTTGGGTTTAGCTTAGTTAGAGTTTCATTTTACTTTTATTTTCTTTTTTTTTCCCACACCTTGCAAGTGATTTGGCTATGCCATCGTTGCAAAATCGTGTCGACTAGCATTCAATTTTATTTCAATCTCATTTTGCCCACACCTTGCAAGTGATTTGAGTATGTCATCCTTGCAAAATTGTGCCAGCTAAACTTTCCATTTTTGTTATTTTCAATTTCCCACACCTTGCAAGTGAGTTGGCTACACCAAGCTTGCAATATCGTGTTGGCTTGCGTTGTTAATAATTGATAAATTCTTCATTTTGTTTAAAATAAACCTTGCCCCAATTTTCGCCCCATTTTCACTCCCCTTGTCGGTTGGTCCGACCCTAGGTGACAAGAAAGGAAGAAGATTCAAGTTGGCTAGAATAATAAGCATTTCAACCCATTATTGCAAGATTGCAAAAAAAGGATTAGTGTGTGGAGCTTAAGGGGTAGAGGTCGTTGGGAGCCTCGTGGCACTTTGTGTTCTCCTATTGAGCACCCGGCTAATTCTCGAGACTGACTTGTGGAGCTAGGAGGGAGCCTTGTGCCCTCTTGTTGAGCACCTAACAGTTTCTCTTAGTTGAGGGATAAGGGTTGGAGGTAGACACATTAGTAAGTTGGTTTATTTTCTCATGCAAAAACAGTAATTCCCTAAGTTAAAGAAAGACCTTAAAATAAATTAAAATCTATTGGACCACTTGCACAACATCACGATCTTTCATTTTATTTACTGTTGCAATCATCTTTCATATGGTTCAGTTCTACTTCAAGCTCATCTCGTACACTTTAGTTCATTTGCTTAAAGTATTTTACATTTGATGAATGTGGTCTTTTGATTGTTATGGTGAACGAATGATTTAGAGCAATTTGTGCATTTTGGCAATTTCATTGTAATCTTTGCTTGTGACTCCATAGCCTAATTCAGGCGGGCACTGGTTTAGTAATACTATATTTCTCTTGCAATTATATTTGGTTTACAAATAAAGAAAGATTTGCCTGTCATTTGAAATTATTGCATTTCTGCATGATTGATTGTCATAAAGCTTAAATTAATCTAATCATCTTTAAACTCCTAAAACACGACCTTTGAAACATAACAAGTAGGGACTACCCCCCTTGACCTTTTAGGAGTTGGGTCTAAACAGAGAAGTTAAGAATCGAGGTGACATTGGATTCTAAACTCATAGTTGCCTTCAGGAACACACCTAGTGGTTGGAAGATTTTTCCACGGTCAAGTGTGTTTTAGGCAGCAACAAGAGGCATCCATTCAAATTGGGGAAAGAGTTGGAGCATGAAGAAGAAGACAAGTGTCATAGGGGTTACTAAACCACTAACTTGAGTTGGAGGAAGCCTATGGAAGGAAATTCGACCTTGGAGGCCTCATGAAGTTAATAAAAGGATTTCTTCAGGAAGGAGAACAGATTTTGATCATTTGTTAATTGGCCTTTGGCATTTTGGAGAGCTTTTGTTTGTCCATTGCACAGTGAGTGTTTACTCTCCCTGCTTGAACCAATTTCGAGGGAGTTGGATTCATTTCCAAGTTAGTTGATGGAGAGTCCATTCAGACCTCTCAATGGAGTTTATTGATGGTATTTAATTGCAAGTTAAAATTCTATACAGCTCGAGTTCTCATCCAAACCAAGTTGCAGAATCCTAAAGTCGGATCCAAAAAGCTCATGGGTCATCTTGGGATGTTCTAAGACTCACTATATCCTTGCTTTTCAAATTCAAGACCATTTGGTGTCTGTAGGAAACTCCTACAGTCATGATTAGCAAAGCTCAAAATTGGCCAAAATTGTGCAAACTTGAATAACATGTCAAAATGAGTTTTCTGATTCGACCATTGAGTGTTTGAGGTTTGTTAGGATGTTTTAAATCCCATAGGATCCTTCCATAAGAAACATGGAAAGGTTCGGTGGTGTTTGGACTCAAACCAAGAAAGACTAGTTACTACTTTTTCCTAGTTTTGAAACTAGACAAAGTATTGAAGGAAGATTAATGTGAATTGTTTGTAAAAAGTCCTCAGCCACACCATAATAAGAAGCCACGTATATCAGTTTTTCAAAGCCTATCAAAACCTAATATCACTTACCTTGAGCTTCCCCAATTGTCTCATAAGTTATAACCATGGAGCCAGTGTGAAATCCATTGTCAATGAAGGTGTTGAGAAAGAATGCTTTCAATGACAAAGTTTTGAATCCTCTCTGAACTATATTGGATAGTGTGCCTAGTTTCCTCAAAAAGGTATATTACAAAAAGTTCAAGATTTCAATTGATAAGCTACATAAAAGCTGGGCATCAATATTTAGAGGGCAATTCCATATAACTATGTTGTATATTGAAGCTATAAAATATTGATCAAGAAATTCATTTTTATTAGTTCTGCTTATGCCAGGTTATATTGGATGCAATATACTCACGACAAGTAATGTGGGATGTGTAGTGGTGTGTCCTTTAGACATTAATCCAGTTGGTAGTGATTTACATATTATGGCATCCCTGTGTTATGAAATGGAGGAGATACTGGATAGAATCAAACAGGTTTTGCTTCAGAGATACAAATAAAGAATCATGACATGATTGACTCAACCGAAATTCGAAAGCATTACCCAAGGCATCTCCATCACATCAGAGGCTATGTTTAAGTTAAGCACTAATGAAACAATGACATTGCATTTCTTATATTTTGGAAACTTGAAGATACAACATTGCTCATGGGTATCACTCCAAGTATATGATTATGTTTCAAACAATGAAATGTTTTATTTTCAAAGAAATGGAAATAAGCCAGGCAACTGTTATGAATTTCTGCATAGCCTTAAAGATGTTAAATGGACTTCAAAAAGCAACACAAAACATTCAAATACATGCATGTTGTAATGTTTATTGACCACTTTCTGACCGTCACGGGCTCTCTTGGATCAATGAACTCCACGGATGCAACTCCTAGTGGTGTTTGGATCTCACCGCTGAGAATGGGCTACAAAATATCACAAAAAGAAAGTTAGAAACTAAACATGACTAAGACTAATATAACTACTATAAATTAGGAATAATGAATAGAATCTGCAAAAGGACAAATATTCAATGGTAGTTTTGCAAAGTACAATCTAATATCTTCTAGAAACTAGCATGAAAATTTCCTTTACAAAGACCACATGCCTTCAAAGCAAAGAACCTAAACCTTGAGTTGATACGGTTGCAGGATTTATGAATTACTCAAAAGAAACCCAATAAATAACATTGCAAATAAATATTCAACCAAAAAAAGAATGTGAGCCCAGTTTTGGCTGTAATTTTCCTTTTCATCTATTTTATCTCATTGGTATTGCAATTTAAGCACATTTATGACTTAGTCAATGAAGTTAAAATTTGTTTGTGGATAACAACACTTTATGAATTGTAAAGGGATCATTTGTAGAAGAAACCCCCTTTTTCAAATTGACTTATTATCACAACCAGAGGCATCATTGAGTTTTATGCTTCAAAGTTCATACCACCATTATGTTAATGATGTACATATATGCAAACAGTCTCAAGTTAAATAAGATCATAATTCCAATCATTGTGCTCTCATGCTTATTGTTATTTTTGTCTCTTATTATATAAATCATGTGAACATGCCACACACTTATTATGACATTATGTTTTATTGCCATTACTATAAACTTGTAACCTCGTAGAAATCAGCATCAACATTTTGCTGCCAGTGTTGAGTTTGGAAATTCACAAGGGAAGCAATACCAATTCTAGTCCCTGACAACCACCAAGACCATGACAGACTACACATAAGCCTTGATAATAAAAAAGTGTATGTGGTAATTTAACTAATTTTAGACAATGGAAGGTGGATCGTGTAGAGAAACAAGTGGTCTTGTTACCTCAACAAAGAATGTGTATGTGACTATAAGATAATCCTAAGACACTGATGTTTTTGGGAGCACAAGAAGGATGCAAGAATATAAAAAGATATTTTAAGTCTTCAATTCTATTTCATGATTGCACTTTTACATATCGTCTGACATTTTTGCCAAGGACATCTCACTAGGTAAAGGGTAATGCAAAGGAAGTTGTAATGTTAAAGTTCTTCGGAAATTGAATAATGGGTAACAAGTAATCTTGGAAACAGACATATTATCCACATTGGAGCTCAACCCACACTCAAAGGAAAGTGACAAGGATGAGATTTCCTTTCAATCTCTAGAGACTTCAAAAGGCATTGTATAGGTCAAGGAGGAATAAGCTCATTCCCACAAGGTAAAAGTAAGGAGGAAATTAGTTTTCAGTCCACATATCAAAAGTGGTGGAGTAGGATGTCATAGACTAAGGAAGGAACGTCCATGGACACAAGGGAAGATACCATGCAGAGGGTAATTGAGGATGTTACCAAAGTTTTATCACAATTCATGGCACCTATAATGGAAAGGAAAATTAGTAAAATCTAAAATTGAAAGAAGAACAATGGCAAAGATTACGTGATTTGAAACTTAAAACCTAAGTTGCATGAAACACGGAACACAGTACAAGGTTCCAAATATCAGGAAAATAAAAAAGAAAACCATACACAAGAAAGAACCGCCAAACATTTGTTCATTTAGAATAGAATACGCCTTACACTTATACAAATGAAAAAGAAAAGAGGTTACATAATGCCATTCCTTTACTATTTATTAAACTTAAGTACTTTAATGTACATTTATTATGTAAATATTAATTCATATTTACTAAGAATAACCAACAATAGTAATTACACTAACAACCTCCTTTAATGGTCATTCTAGAAAATACACCAAGCTTGTCTCTCAATTTGACAAACTTATCTAGACCAAGTGACTTGGTGAAGATGTCTAGAATCTGCTCTTCTTTACAATATTGAAGTTCAACCTCGTCATCTTCTACAAGTTGTCTAATGAAATGACAATGAACATCAATGTGTTTAGTCCACTCATGAAAAATTACATTCTTGTTAATTTCAGAACACCGTAATCGTCACAAAAAAGCATTGTTTGCATGGTTTGCTCAATCATAAAAACAACATTTTGTTTCTTACCAACCCATGAAAACTGCACCTGTTCCAAGATTGAATACATAACCATATGTTAATTTACTATCATCCACTAATCCTGCCCAATCAAAGTCTATGTAGCCAATTCACTGAAATGCACGACTTTCACCATATAACAGACCAAACTCTATTGTACCTTTAACATATCTCAGAATCCCCTTTGCTGCTATCCCATGTTCTATTTTAGGAATTGTCATAAACATGGTGTTATATAAAAATATATATAATATTATAATAATAATATAACAATTAATATTAATATTATTAATATTAATAATAATATTAATATTAATATTATTAATATTAATTGTTAATAATAAACAATTAATAATTAATTTAAAATCAAGAGTCATGTTTTTTTCGTGAAAAGGTACAAATGGGCTTATAAAAGTCCAAAACATTGTGAATGTAAAATCATCTCAACTTTTATCAAATATATTTTTATTATATCCATACATGGATTATTTATTTTATCTGCACCGGGTATTCCAGTAAGAAACAGACTTTCTCCATTTCAGTGATATCAGAGCCACTCTAATCCGACCTTTGGTCATCATTACCAGAGTTTCTCTGAGATAATTGGTCTTTGACCAAAAACAGGACTATGGCCCTTTTACACACATCTTCCATTATTCTTCTCCAATCTCTCTTAAAGCCCTCGCCTCCCTGCCACACACACCCCCCCCCCCCCGCCCCCCCCCCTCCACACCCTTCCACTCACGCCCTCCTGCATGCCCTCTCCCTGCACACCACCATCCTTGTTAGGCCCTCTCCTGTGTGCCCTCCCTCCTTGTTGCGCAGCTCCCCACTTCTCCTTCCTCCCTGCAGCTCCCTCGTCCCTCCTGCCACGACCTCCTATGCCACTTGCGTCCCCACTTGCTGCTCTAGCTCTCGCGCACCCAACCCGCCTGCTCTTGCGTCCACCACCCTCGACTCCTGCTCCTGCTCAACCACCTCCCTACAGCAGAGCCTCTCCACTCCTCGCGCCCCTGCATCTGCATGCTCTCCACCTCCAACATACACACCCTCCCACGCCTGCACGCCACCCTCGTGTGTTGCCTCTTCCTCCACCATCCCCGCTACCATCTCACAACCTCCCTCGTAAACCAAATTATTCAAAAATATATATATATATATATATAGATATATTAAAATTATTATAATAGTTTTAAATATTGGAATTTTGAAAAAAAAAATTAAACATTTCAAAAAGAAATTAATAATAATAATATCTATTATTAAATTACATATATATAATAAAACAATAATTCCAACAAAAAAAATTCAAAAAGAAATAATAATTATTATTTTATTGAAATAATAATTATTTTTGGAAAAAGTTTATTTAACCTAAATTCAAGTCAAAAGAATAATTTCTTTTAAAGTCAAAGACCATTATCATTGAAGAATTCAAAGTCAAAGGAAGACCGAGTTATTGTCCAGACGTCGTATGATGGTGATTACAAAATCAGAATTTTAATCACAATTACAAGCAATATTGGCCCAGTTAGAACATTACAAAGCGACCAATAATTATCTACAATGCGAGATTGATAAGGAGAAATTGATTAATATATATTTAAAGAGCAAGCGAGTCGTACCTTAGAAATTCAAAATCAAATACTGGAAAAAAATAATGAAGGTTTCACAAAAATGTTATCAAATAAGGATGAGAAAATATCACATTTGAAAAGTCACAATTGAAACTTAAAAGACTAGATCAAAAAGTCAAAGAATGACAAAAAGTCATTGTATAGAAGCGATAACGAATTTGAAGAAGGCATAAAGCGCTTAAACAAGCTCATCATGGACAACGATAGTGCATTGGCGCAAGCCCAGAGGAAGCTTGAAAATCAAGAATCAAAGAAATGTCAACATCAGCATAAAAAAAAACAACTCCAGCAAAAGTACGACAACATTAAGAAGACGCACAAGCTAGAAATTAAGAAAATTGATGACAATTTAGCAAGCAATACCAAAGAACTATTTCGACTAAGAATTCATAACAAGACATGACTTACGAAAATCAAGATGCTGAAACATAGTCGGAAGGTGGGACATTTCAATGAAGACCTCGAAAGAAGAATAGTAGAAAAACAAGAAGAAAACCAGCATCTGAGACATTTTAATCAAGAACTAGAGGAACAAATCAAGAAGTTAAAAGAGGACAAAAAGTCGGAAGACAAAAGGTATGAGAAGTTTCAAAGTAATAACAATCTATTAGAGAACAAGTAGCGCAAATTCAGAAGGAAGCATCCAAACTCTCCGAAAAACAAATCAAGTTGAGGAAGAAGAAATAAATACAGATTCAATCATCGGCACAGTTCAAAAAGAAGTCAATCCAGCAGAAAAACAAACAACAAGAACTCCTTGTCGACATCCCAATTATAAACGTCATTTTGACCAACGACGGGGTCAAAATGAACATACATAGAGGAGTTATGATGTCAGACAATCAAGAACATCAAATCAACATACTAAGTAACAAACAAAAAGATCCCTCCCACAAAACGATCAAATAGCTTCGATGAAGATAGATCTAGGATGGTCCACATAGAAGACGATGCAACATTTTTTCTTTGGAATCCGTAACTCGTATCGTCTCATTTCATCAAGTATCACAAGTACTCAAGAAAGGATCTAGAGATGACGTTTCAAGCAAATCAGACATAACCCTTGTCTTCAATAAGCTTTGAGGACAAAGCTTCCTTTAAGGGTAAGGAAATGTAATATAAAATATATATAAAACATTATAATAGTAATATAACAATTAATATTAATACTATTAATATTAATTGTTAATAATAAACAATTAATCATTAATTAAAAGTCAAGAGTCATGTTTTTTTCGTGAAAAGGTACAAATGGGCTTATAAAAGTCCAAAACATTGTGAATGTAAAATCATCTTAGCTTTTATCAAATATATTTTTATTATATCCATACATGGATTACTTATTTTATCTGCACTAGGTATTCCAGTAAGAAACAGACTTTCTTTGTTTCACCTGGATATTGTTAACATTCAATATGCTAAGATAGATAACATTAGTATTCAATTCGATTTCACAACAATAGAATATATAGGATCATTGAAAGAAACACAAACACAAGATAGACACAGATTTATCCTAGGAAACCCTCTAGGGGAAGAAAACCCAGCAAAACTTCCTCAACATAGATGATCAAAACTACAAAGACAAAACCCCAAACAAGTGCTCATTCTCCTTGCAAATATCTCTCTCTCTCTCTCTCCTACGCGAATTACACAAGTGAGTGTGTGTCCAAATGAGGATCACATCACTCCTATTTATACTTTACTTAACTTTTTCACTAACTAGGTCGGCCCCAACAAACTTAAAAGTTAACTGGGCCGACTTACCTAGGAAGACTCAAAACAATATAATATTACTTTCTGGAGGGTTCTATCGACCCGACTTACAAAGGAGGTTTTACCTCATGACTCTATGATGACCAAATACAATAATAATTGTTGATGAAATTTTCATTGATGCCAACATGGACTTGTAGTGGCCCCACAGGTTGTCATTGATTCCACCAAGTCCCACTTGCAATCCCTTGGACCCCTTACAAAGTAGGTTTGTGCCTTGAAGCACCTTGTACCCAATTGACAAGGTCCTTGTACCCATAAGGATTTTGACCTCATTATGTAATCATGTGAGATCTGTTACATTATAGCTCTTGGACTTGTGGAAAATTGACTTTTAAAAGTAGGATCCACTTTCAAGTAGGTGGGGACCTTCACTTACACAATGTGCGGGTGAGCATATGATCTTCACTTCCAACTTTTGTGGGTCATTAATCTTGTTATCACAAATCTTGTAGTTGCCCTGTAAGGTGATCCTATTCAAGACGACAGAGGAAAGGCAACTAAAGTCACGACCTACGATATCCGAGACCTCTGAAAGAACTCAGATGTCAGGTTAGTCAAGGATATCGGCACTTCGGACTTAGTGAAAATACTAAGCCGTGGGGTCGTCCATATGACCAAGATAGCCCTAAAATAAGGAAACTAAGTAGATGATCCAAAGAAACTTGGTGGAATCTCTTAGTGGGATAGTTAATTAGAGTTTAAAACAATTACAAAGAGATTTTGAGCATCCAGGTGAAAAGCCCCAATTTTACCCTAGGGTTTTAAGCTGAAAAATGAGAACTCGGGAAAAATGATGAAATTAAACGAAATTGGATACTCAAATTGATTGTTGGATGTAAGATTAAGCAAATGAAAGCGAAACCAGCAATAACCAGTCCACGGTTTCTAAAATACCCACTCCTCCCAAGGAGGCGTCTTCCCCTAAGAAGCAGAGCAGTACTTAAGATGGGAAAATGGAGTCCGATGATGATGAAAATTAAGACTTAGGGGTTTTATGTTTATTCTAAAGTGGGTTTTAAGTTTTATAGCTCGCCACAAACTAGAACCTACATATGTATGAAATGAGGGTTTTAAAAGAGGGTTTGATGAAAGGAAAACACAACCCCAATCAGATCTTGAGAAAAAGGATAGATCTCACCTAGGAAAAACGAACTTGATGTTTCAGAGGATGAACATTGAAGTGATGAAGATTATTTCTGCATAGATCAAGTGAAGAAATGATGAAAATCTAGCTTTGTTGAAAACTCCCAAGGAATCCAAATGCGCCCTCTCTCCTGCCAAGCCAAGTAAATAACAATGAGAACGGCAAGAAAAATGACAAATGCTGATGAGAAGTTAACGAATAAGAGAGTGAGAAATCATAAGATAGAAAAACTCCATGTATCCCTCTATCCGAAAAGAAGAGCAAGGTGGGTGTCTCCCACAAGTGCGCCCTCTCCAAATCGCCTTCCCTGTCAAACAAATGGATCCAGAAAATATGCTACAGATTCACCAATGATCTCCAATGCAAGCAAGAAATAATGTCAATCAATCACAAAGAACATTCTTCAATCATCCAGAAAAGACAAGAAATCCCAGAAATGTTTTCTCTATTATCCTTCAAGAGCCAATGGTGCCAAATTTCCCGATGGGATACAGTTGGGGGGGTCTCGTCTTTATATAGCTTTTGAGAGACGCAAACCCTAACAAACTTTTACATCCGACGGTTGAGATTATAACATCATCGACGGTGGAGATTAATTTTACATGGATCAACTTGACTAGATCAAGGGGGGCGCACTTTTTTCCCAATGACACCTCGTCTAAGTCAAAATAAAATATAACATAAGATGTGATCATGATAATACATCAAAAGGGGGTCACTAGGGGCTTAATTCACCCTATTCCTCATTACAACCTCATAACATATGATATAACAATGCAATGCATCAATTAGTCAAGTTGAGGAGGCGCCACTCGAGGGGATTTCCTCACTGGCTGAGCCAAAATAAAATAATTAGTACAATGCTGACTGAAAACTGCTGAAGGACTATCCAGGATGCCGAGGCACATCAACTGACAAAATTTCAAGCCATTTCCTTGACCCAATTGGCCAAATCGATTTTTTCAGTGAAATTCCTAGTTCATTTTTGTTGGTACATCCTCTAGCAAATGATAAAATCACAATAACTTTGTCCAGGATGAGAACTGGGGAAAACTGACTGCTCTGGATAATCTGGAGACAGAGAAGAATGGTATAAGTGACTACTCATAGCCCCTGGAACACTGCACTTCTCTTGGAGAACCAAAAACACTGCCATCTGTAATAAAATTTGATCATTTGGCCAATAATAAAGTGATAATAATCACTAATCAAGAGATCTGTGGCCAAACTCTCAAAACAGAAACCACAGTATTGGTCTTGCACATGTCTGGAACAAATATAGACCATGTTTTTTTTTAGTCACTGCCTTGGGAACTGTACTTGACTTGTTGACCAGGTCAAAGTACCCAAACTGAAGGTGAGATACTGCATCAATATGACCCTATAAGCATCCAGGGTAAGAAATGCTCCAATGGTGTATATCAAAACCAAGCTTAAATCAATGTTATTCATAATCATGGTGACAACAATAATAATAATAGTAAAAGATATACCTGTGCTTCTGAATAATCTCCGAACTTTCTGGAAGTATGCTTGTTCATGCCATACTTACAAAGTGTAAACAATGTGCTATTGTTGGGTGGGGATGGAAAACCAGGTTAAGGAAAAGGGGAATGACTTTTGACTGACTTTGACTAAGTGATCTCTCCAAATGATAACCAATACACTCAACCAAAGTGACATGTGCATTGTGCATGAAAGAAAGCAATAGGGGATGGAGGTCTCAGAAGTGGATAAAGTACTTTGGCTTGTTTCCCTCATAGTCTAAATTCATTATGATTTATGGGATGGGCTCGTTTCTCAGTGGAGTCGCATTGTGGAGTCACCAGGTGAACAAATTGTCATGTTCACCGAAAAGATGATGTCATAGGAGAAGTGAGTAACAAATATAGTGGTTGTGCGGAATTAAATAATTGACAATGCAACCACTAGATTTAAAACCGGATGAGATATGAATGGATATAAACAGTAAAAGCACTCACAGACACCGAAGGTACATAAAATGTACCAAGGTAAGCCTCTACCTCCTTGGCAACGGCACCAAAAATGTTGGCAGAGAATGGGAGTAGAACTTAAGATAAATGTCGAACCAAGATAGGCCTCTACCTCCCCTGCAACGGCGCCAAAAATGTTATCACAAATCTTATAGTTGCCCCGTAAGGTGATCCTATTCAGGATGGCAGAGGAAAGGCAACTAAAATCGTGAGCTACGATATCCAAGACCTCTGAAAGAAATCAGATGTCACACCAATCAAGGATATCGGCACTTCGGCCTTAGTGAAAATACTAAGCCCAAGGGGCGTCCCTATAACCAAGATAGCCCTAAAACAAGGAAACTGAGTTGATGATCCAGGGAAAGTTGGTGGAATCTCTTAGTGGGATAGTTAATTACAGTTTAAAACAATTACTAAGAGATTTCGAGCATCTAGGTAAAAAACCCCAATTTTACCCTAGGGTTTTAAGCATGAAAAATGAGATCTAGGGCAAAACGATAAAATTAAACAAAATTTGATACTCAAATTGATTGTTGGATGTAATATTAAGCAAATGAAAGCGAAACCAGCAATACCCAGTTCGCAGTTTTGAATACCCACTCCTCCCAAGGAGGGCGTCTTCCCCTAAAAAGCAGACCAGTGCTTAAGATGGGCAAATGGAGTCCGATGATGATGAAAATTAAGACTTAGGAGTTTTATGTTTATTCCAAAGTGGGTTTTAAGTTTTATAACTCGCCACAAACTAGAACCTACATATCTATGAAACGAGGGTTTGATGAAAGGAAAACGCAGCCCCAATCAGATACTGAGAAAAAGGATATATCTTGCCTAGGAAAAACGTACTTGATGTTTCAGAGGATGAACGACGAAGTGATGAAGATTATTTCCGCATAGATCAAGTGAAGAAATGATGAAAATCCAACTTTGTTGAAAATGCCCAAGGAAGCCAAATGCGCACTCTCTCCTGCCAAGCCAAGTAAATAACAATGAGAACGGCAAGAAAAATGACAAATTCTAACGAAAAAAATGAATAAGAGAGTGAGAAATCATAAGATAGAAAAACTCCCTGTATCCCTCAATCCGAAAAGAAGAGCATGGTGGGTGTCTCCCACAGGTGTGCCCCTCTCCAAATCGCCTTCCCTGTCAAAGAAATGGATCCAGAAAAATATGCTACAGATTCACCAATGATCTCCAATGCAAGCAAGAAATAATGCCAGTCAATCACAAAGAACATTCTTCAATCATCCACAAAAGACAAGAAATCCCAAAAAGATTCTCTATTATTCTTCAAGAGCCAATAGTACCAAATTTCCCGATGGAATACAATGCAGGGGTCTCGTCTTTATATAGCTTTTGAGACACGCAAGCCCTAACTCACTTTTACATCCGACAGTTGAGATTATAACATCATCAACGATGGAGATTAATTTTGCATGGATCAACTTGACTAGATCAAGGGGGCGCACTTTTTGCCCAATGACACCTTGTCTAAGTCAAAATAAAATATAACATAATATGTGATCATGATAATACATCAAAAGGGGGTCACTAGGGGCTAATTTCACACTAGGCCCCATTACAACCTCATAACATATGATATAACAATGTAATACATCAATTAGTCAAGTTGAGGGGGCGCCCCTTGGGGGGCTTTCCTCACTGGTTGAGCCAAAAAAAAATAATTCGGACAAATGCTGACTGAAAACTGCTGAAGGACTGTCCGAGATGCTGAGACACATCAACTGCCAAAATTCCGAGCCTTTTGCTTGACCCAATTGGCCTAAACAATTTTTCCAGTGAAATTCCTAGTTCATTTTTGCTGGTACATCTTCTGGAAAATGATAAAATCGCCATAACTATGTCCAAGATGAGAATTGGGGAAAACTGACTGCTCTGGATGATCTGGAGACACAGAATAATGGTATAAGTGACTACTCATACCCCCTGGAACACTGCACTTCTCTAGGAGAACCAAAAACACAGCCATCTGTAATAAAATTTGATCATTTGGCCAATTATAAAGTCATAATAATCACTGATCAAGAGATCTAGGGACAAACTCTCAAAATTGAAACCGCAGTATTGGTCCTGGGCATGTCTGGAACAAATATAGACCATGTTTTTTTTTGAGTCACTGCCTTTGGAACTGTGCTTGACTTGGTCAACTAAGTTGACCAGGTCAAAGTACCCAAACTGAAGGTGAGATACTACATCAATATGACCCTATAAGCATCCAGGGTAAGAAACGCTCCAATGGTGTATATCAAAACCAAGGTTAAATCAATGTTATTCATAATCATGGTGACAATAATAATAATAGTAAAAGATATACCTGTGTTTCTGGATAATCTCGGAACTTTCTGGAAGTCTGCTTGTTCATGCCATACTTACAAAGTATAACCAATGTTCTACCGTTGGGTGAGGATGGAAAACCAGGTTAAGGCAAAGGGGAATGACTTTTGACTGACTTTGACTAAGTGATCTCTCCAAATGATAACCAATACACTCAACCAAAGTGACATATGCATGACAGATAGCAATAGGGGATGGAGATGTCTCACAAGTGGATAAAGTACTTGGCTTGTTTCCCTCAGACTCTAGCAAGTTTTCTTTTGCACTAATTTGCAATATAGGTCAACCTTCAAAGGCGGGTGCCCTAGAAGCCTTCTGGGCTCCAGTACTAACAAAAACACAACCTTTGCAGGCTAGTCTCACCTTGTTTCCCTGTGGAAGCAAATGAGTCGAACACTATACAAAAAGTGAGTGCTCATCTTTTAACCATTAACCTTTTCAATACATTTCACATTTCAATAAGATAGTAGTCAGCCTACAGGAGCAAGTGCCCTAGAAAGCCTTCTGGGCTCCAGTAAATGACTAAGGCCTAGACCCGCTGCTAGCGAGCAGTCCATAGCCCCGACGGGTTTGCCTCTCCCTGTTGCCCCTGTGGAGGGCAGATGAGCCTTACATTATACAAAGAATGAGTACTCAACCCCTAGGCCACTGACTACTTTTGAGACATTTATACTTTTGCATCATTTAGATATGGCTTTTATGCGTTCCGATGCTTTAGTGTTTAGCAACAATGTTTGGTGGAGCACTTGTTTTGAGGACTAAAGGAGAAGTTCCCGCTGAACCCAACCACATTGACAAAGCCACATACTTCATAGCCAAAGACACATAACAACATGGAGTCTATCATGCACAGGGATCAAGATGGGGAAAAGATCTTCAATCTCACAAGTCTCAATCAGTCTCAGTGATGGGATAAATTCAACAATGGATGAACTGGATGAACGGGGACAAATGACACATGGAACCAACCTAGCACTAAGGTTTACTATTTGTACAAGCATGGCATGAGCAACAGTCTTCACATCAAGTCCCTTGATTAGTCATAACACAAGTTCAAGCATTAGTACATATAACCATAGGTCACCATAATCATCCTAACGTGACAAGCATAGGTGTTTGACATGCATCATAGAGCAAAATCAAGCCAAAGAAGCATATACATGACCTCACCATATATACCTGTTTCCAACTGATGGGCCCCTTAGTAACTATGTGTACTGCATCTGATCTGCTACTATGCTGAAATGAACTAGGTCATCACTGAAATCATCTCAATGGACCAATGAATCTCAATACTGGCAAGGAAAATCTGTTGAACAAGGCTTTGGAATGGCTGAAGCTGTAATGATCCATGCTAAAACCCCATGTGAAAAATAGCTCATAATAGAATAAGAGATATATCTGCGTGATACATCATGGAAGCCCAGCTGCAAATGTATATGTGATAACAAATCCAACAACACACTGAAATGGTGCATCTAAATGTGAAAAGAAGTGTTGAAATTTGAAACCATATAAAAATCATGCCATTATATTGTTGAGAGTGTGTCAAATGAGAGACTTAATTAGTACCCATGAATTATAGTTCGTGATCATATGTTATTTTGACTCCACTTCTACTAGTAGTTAATATAGCAGTCCTAGAAGCCCTCAAATAAAATAAGGCCCTATAAGCAAGATAGGTGTTGGCCACAATGTTAGGTCCATAGTAAACATACTCGGATTGATGAATTACTCAGCTAGTCAAAAGAGTCGAGAGTTTGAATCAGCCCGAAAAAAACTTGGCAAGTACTTTCAGACTCACAATGGACGTGGGAAAGCTCAATTGAAGACAGGCACAAAATGGAAGGAGAAATGAGTGAATGTGAGATTTTTGGGCCTTTTATAGCTTGCCTGTTTATTTGACTCGTGATCCACAAGTTGAACTTATTGACCTAGTCAACTACTCACAAGTAATAGAGATTCAAACTCTTGATTCACAATTAATCACAATTAAGCATGAGCATTGAATATTGTGACCAAGTCAAATTCATGAATCAAAGATTGTTGACTCTTGTTATAGATCTTAAATGACCATTCTAGGCCTTAAATGATCATTTCATTATTTATCACCAGGCAAAAAAGCCACAAATTATTAAAGCCAGGAACGTGTGAATACCAGTCACATGGAATGGGAATGAATGTCATCAGGTAGTGTTGACCTAGTGAGTACTTTTTAGAACTCACATGGGGGGTTTGATAATGGTGATCTAATCCCTCACACAGAAACACCTAATGGAAAGAATGATTCACTAAATCTCCATTGTGTTTGCGTCGGATGCATTTGCATTGCATTGCATACTGATAATTCTTCTTCTGGCTATGGATAGAGTTGTGCTGCAGGGGTAGCATGAGACCGGCCCATAACAAAATGAAATTCAAAATGTTAATTAAAACAAGCTGCTAGACTGATATAAAAGACAGACACGACTCAGTCATTGAAAAATATGACTATGCCTTGCATTTTCAAAAGTACCCTCATAATAAATGACCCCATCATCCCATATCAGTTAAAATGAATTAAAAGAGTAGGCCAGCCAGGCAAATGGTGTGTATGAAAAAGCATGCATATAATGTAATATGATCAGTCAACTCACCAACCAATCCCTTGATGCCTCGTAAATAAGAAGTCTCCCAAGTTCTGCCATCGCACTTTCTGACAGAAGATAATCATAACAACTGGTCAAGAAATTAAAAACAATGTTCAAATCAACTAATACTAGATGGTAGAGTCCTCAGGGAGAGTCTAAGCAATGACAAAGAGATTGATTGAGATTAATGAACATTGAAGCTCTAAACAAGCAGAGCCAGAAGAAAGAACCTCCCTCAACAGCATCACGGTATTGACAGGGGTTTGTAAATAACATCTCAAACTAAATTGACAGGGACACAATCACTAGATTTACAGACAAAATTAATTATTATAGTATACTTGAGCACTTTAATACATTTGAAGATGCATGTTCTCAAAAGAAGTAACTAGAAGACTTCAGTTTATTTTAAATTGTACCATAACAGCTTAAATGTCTGGAATTAAAAAGGACTCACATAAAACACAGGACAAGAGAATGAACAATCTACAAAGGATCTTGATGCCATTCTTCACCATCAAAATATGAAACAGCGTAATAGGATATTTTTTACTTCAATAGACAAACTCTATTCTTTGTATTCTGATCCAAAGACCGTCATTTTACAATTTGAAAAAAAGGTCTTGCTGTTTGGAATTGATGAACAGCTTCTTCAGACTGAAATAGAATGTAAATTAATATCATGGTTACTTAAAAAGAAACATTAGTTTGCAAATGGAAAAAACTTTCAGAAATGGGGAATTTAACTTATTGAAGAAATCTCTGCAAAAAATGGGAAATAGAGTAAAGGAAATTTTTCAAAATATCAACAAATGCTTTTTAAACCAACAAACAAATATAATTTACTACTTAAATAATATCGCAATCAAATTGAAAGAGTACTGTGTCTTATTTGCCCAAAACAAATCAGAAATGCAACTTTATCAGTACTTGTCAGTATGTCTCCATCAATTTATCATTTTTTTTCTGAAAAGAAAACAGCTGCCATAGTAAAACTCTCCTTTAAGGACCATGAATTAGAAGTTTTAATGCTCACAATAGTTCCAGTTCGTTGCATTAGAAAATCTAAATTCAGGTTCAAATATTAACTTATTAAAGTTCTCTAAATATTAAATATCTCTGCCATTAACTCAAAAATCTAGAAAAACATATTCAGACTAACAGATCTAAGCTTGGAAGATTATAAAGAATCTAAATTATTAGAAATAGGAATTAGCTTTTTCTAGTTGCTATTTAGAAAGAAAACTTCTTACTAATTAAAATAAGAATCATTTGCAATGAAATGAATATTTAAAAATTAAAAGCGAAGAATATTATTTGAGAAAATGAAAATAATTGAAAAGATGTTTCAAAACAGAAAGTGACAGGTAATATAGGTTAAAAATGAAAAACTGCACTTAATATATAACAGAGTTAGAAAAAAATACAAACCTTACCATGTAATAGAGACAGTTTTATTTGAGAAAAAGAGAATTACTGAAAAGAGGTTTCAAAACACCCCCAAGTTGGGTGTCAAAGCGTGGGCAGGCCATGTGCTCGATGATGCCGCCTAAAACACACTTAACCACAGAAAAGTCTCCCAACTGCTGGTGTGTTCTTGAGAGCAAGTATGAGCTTAGAACCCAATGTCACCTCGATTCCTAACTCCTCCGTTTAGACCCAACTCCCTAAAGGTCAAGGGGGGTAGTCCCTACTTAGTTTCTTAAAGATGTTAATCAAGAGTTAGAATTTATTAAGGTTTAAATTAAGTTTAATGACAAGAAACCATGCAGAGATGCAATATTTTTCAATGACAGGCACACCTTGCTTTCGAATTCAGAAACAACTATTCATGTCCAGTGACTATTCTATTGGGCTTTGGAAAATACAATACACAAAAATGTAAAAATAAAAGATAGACAAGAATTTGCAATGAAATGCTTCCCAAATACTTAAATCATTCAATACAATAAATTGCTCATTAACATAACTCAACTTGCATTAAATAAAATGTAACCATGAAATGTTACTTGATTTGAAAATGTAAATAACTTGAGCTAAAAAAATGCTTTGAAAGCAAAATTGTGAATGAAACAAGAGATTGTAGTGTTTTGCAAGTGGTCCTGTAAGTTTTAGTTCATTTTAGGTCTCACTTGAACTTGGGGGAATTAATGTGTGAAACAATAAAAGTAAAACCTATCTAATGTGTCTACCCCTAACACTTATCTCTTACGATTTGAGAGAGATTGTTGGGTACTCAACAAGAGAACACAAGGTTCCCTTCTAGCTCCACAAGTCAATCCCAAAGATTGTTGGATGCTCAATAGGAGGACACTAAGTGCCACGAAGCTCCCAACAGCCTCTACCCCTCTAGCTCCACAGGTCAACATTTCTTTTCTCAATTTCTTATCGAGATTAAAGTTGGATGCCTATTAATCTAGCCAACTCAAATCTTCTCCCTTTCTTGCCACCCAGGGTCAAACCAACCGGAAAGAGGAGTGAAGACGAGGCGAAGATTGGGGCAATGTTTATTTACTTCAAAAAAAAAAAAAAAAAAACTCTAAAGAGATTTAACTACAATAGCCAGCACGATGTTGCAAGGACGGCAAAGGCAAATCACTTACAAGATGTGGGCAAAAAAATAAACTTGCGGATATGAAAACTAATTACTCTAGCCCTTCTTCAATTGCTATGCAAGGGTTAGGGTTAGGGCTTGTTATTTTCCATCATTTACTCAAGATATATAATAAAAATTATAGAATCAATGGCTTCAAATTACTTGTAAAATGAATATTTAAACTAAATTTGAAAATCCAAATAGAAATAAATAAAATAATGCAGATTTTTTTTTTTTACGTGAGTTAGTGTGCTCTTTGCTCTTCAAATGGTTGAAAAAGTGGGGCATCTAACCAAAGAATCTCACTCTTCAATCCGGATAACCTACATCTTGAAAGATAAGCTAAACAAACACAAAGAGAGGTGAGATTCTCACAATGATTAAAGAAATCAAACTATTCCACCAAGAAATGCTTGAAGTTCTTGAATGCAAGAGAGAAAAACTCATAAAATCTACACAAACTAAGAAGATCTTACCAAGGTTAAACAGTTTGCCTCTTTGGCCTCACTTGTACTTGAAAAAACTTGAGAAAATAGGAGCAAGTCACCACCAAACAACACAAGATCTCCTCCAAAGCTTTTTATTAAAAATGCCCAATGGTTGGAAATTACAGTAATCTCAAAAAATGAGAGCAAAATGGACGCAAGAGAAAGCAAGAGAGTGAGAGCATGAGAGATTGTAACCCAAATGAGGAGGGGAAGCCTCCTTAAACAGGAAATGAGTGAGGAGAGAGCCCAAGTGCATGCAAGCCACTTGTCAAAATGAGAGAGTGGGAGCTCAAAGAGGGGAACCACTTCTCTTGGGACCACCTCCTGGGGTGAGAAATCAAATAGAAATGGGGAGGAAACCCCCCTCTAATATTTTTAATCTTCCTTCTAGGCCCAAAGGGGGGGACCACCAAAGTGGGACCCCTTACTTTGGCCTATTTTTAAATATCTCAATTTCCATGGTAGAGAGGATGCCCCCCTTTGGCGACATCGTCACTCTTGTGAAACACTTGCATGGAAGGGGCCTTTTCTCTTCTAAAGTTACCTTAGGAACATAATATAACACTTAGAAACTTAATTTTCCCCTTCCAAGTGACTTTAGGCACTTTTCCAAAATTAGGTTTGCTAATTAATTGCCAATTTTCCTGATTTCCTTGACTAACTTTGGCAAATGTGACCAAAACCTTCGCAAGACTTGTCCAAATGACTTCAACCTTTTCCCAAAAAAGTAGGGGGACTCATGCCATTGATTTTGAGTACCCATACCCATATTCATGGGCATTAGATGCCATTTAACCCTCTTTTTAATACAACTTTTTTATGCTGAGGGACAATTTTGAATCACCAAAAATTAAAAAATCCTAGGTAAAACCTAATGAAATTTCACAAGACTCTAGATAGTGTCTAGCATGGTTAGATAGAACATTCATGGGCCTTAGTCACCCCGTGGACTCAATCATTAGAACGCCTTTCACCACTTTGGAGGTATTTTTGAGTGAAAAACTCAGATAATTAAAATCACTAGAAATGAATTTTAATTATCCAAAGGAAAAAACACTCGATGAAAGGACTTCCCTAATGAAAAAGTCCGAGGCAATTAAGTTATACAAAAACTAGACCTTCATGCTGACATATCATTACAATATCCACCGTAGGTGCGGCAATTTCATGGAGAAAAGATAAGAACAAGAGCTGCCTCGCTTGAAAAAACTTTATTAGGTACTTTTTTCTCATCTTCAATTCACATGGTACATGGTTGACCACCTAGTTGGTTAGGTGGTCAACACCCGGCATTTTTGAACCCATCTGGACAGCCTGGTTGGATGGCAAGAGGCAGTTTGAATATGTGATGATGGTTGGGTATGGATGGACGGATCAACGGTTCGGGAAGTGGAGAATAATGCAAGTTGAGGGCTCTCTGCTCAGTGTCGGAGACATGGTACAATGTGAAATGAGATCTTTTGAGTGCCATCATGGCCAGTTCACCCAAGACTATGGCCATTATTTTTTTGGGAGGTGTGTGTATTACGAAGAAATAGAGAATGTCAACTAAGGACATAACATCTTGGGCTCTCTCTAATTATGTCTCCTATGGGTTTATTTCTAGCTTCAGTTCCACTCTCCCTCTGGTTGCTTGTTTGAACTTTGAAGAAAGGCTTATACCGGCAGAATCACCAGAATGACAAGAGGACTAGCTACATTCAATTAATGCGACTGAGGTTTCCAAGGAAAGAACTCGGGAAGATTGATTTTTGAAAGCTGCAGTGGTTATTGGAGGTGGGAAGCATGCAGGATTCTCAAGATCTCTGGTTCCTGTTCCTCATCATTCGGTCCTGACTACTGGGGATTCCCCCTAGGTGGAAAGACCCTACTCCCCTTTCGTAGACTACATTTCAGTTGGTAGGTATGGTTTGTTCAGGGCAAGCACACCGCCCACATATGCTGAGAGCGATTCAGGAATCCTGTATCGCCAAACAGAACTATGGCAAGACGGTTTCGGGGAATGTTTAGGAACAGATTGAGTGCATGGATGAATGGGTAGAAACTGAACAGAACGTTATCAATCTGGATGCTACCCAGGAGGAGATGGGCGTTTTGCTACAGGATGATGGTTCTTCCAGAACCAGAGACACAAAATACACCAAAAAAATTACCCTGTACTAGCAACTCAAGATCCTGTTAGGAAAGGCCATCATGGAGTAGGAGGAGGAAAAGAAAGCCATCCTATTGCAGCAAGATGAAATACAAGAGCAAATTGGGCAGATTTAGGCGACTCTAAGACTGATAGCTCGTGGGCAAGTGGAATTAGACACGAAAATGAATGCTCTGGCTTGAGCAACAACTGGAATGGTACCACAAAAGGCCTCCGAAAGGGCAAACAAGCTCTGCCCCTGCAAAGCCCAGTGTACCCAATCTTGTCACTAGCTCTGATGATCCTTAGTTCTGGAACTAGCTGCTTTTATAATTTTGTTGCATAGGCAAGCAAACAAAAAGGAATGCTCTAGCTCAAGCAACAACTGGAATGGTATTCCACAAAAGGCCTCTGAAAGGGCAAACAAGCTCTGCTCCTGCAAAGCCCAAGGTGCCCAATCATGTCACTATCTTTGATAATCCTTAGTTCTGGAACTAGCTGCTTTTATAATTTTGTTGCATAGGCAACCAAACAAACAATTCAATAGTAAATAAGGTAGGACTAGAAAAAATGTATGTTCACAGGCATAGTCCTTTCAGGCAGTTTGGTACCGTTTTTGTCAATTGTAGACAGTCTGAAAAACTCTTTGCATTATGCTAAGTGGACAGAGGTGGACAAGCTTAAATTCTGTGGCTGGTCTGGTTTCCCAAGTGGCAGGCCAGCCATATAGGTTGTTTATTTTTTGCTATTTTAGATATATAATATTACCACTAGTTTACTAAGAAAGAGCTTTCAAAACAGAAAGTGACAGACAATAAAGGTTAAAAAAGAAAAACTGTCCTTACTATTTAACAGAGTTAGAAAAGAAAACAAACCTTACCATGTAATAGAGATGGGTCAGTAAGAGATAGAACCTAATAAATTAATGCCTTATACTCTAGCATAAGCCAAAATTATCAAACAATACTTCAATTGGCTTGCTGATTTCCTTTGATGAAAGATGGGTTGAGAAATTAAAGATTGACTTCTTACTCAGATAAGATAAGGTTGTTTTATCAATGTCCAAAAATAAGCAAGGAATAGGTCAATGGGACTTGAGAGAATATAGGAAATATCATAGAATATTGGATACTCGATTGTCAATTGGGTCTAGTATGGTTGGTTATGAGGAGAAATAATATACCCTCCACCCGAGGTCAAATCCCACTTGTGACATGTTCACTCTTCATGAGTCAATTGTTGATTGGGCTCTTTGTGAGTTGATTGTTGATGGGCGTTGGCAAGGCGCCAACAATCTCACCCTCACTTACGGGCTAGAGGGTGGGATGAATTGTATTCCAAAGTTTAAACTACATAAAACACAACAACAAAAATAATTGGATGCTCAATAAAAACCTAGTAAACCTTTTAGTAATGGCATTTCTTTCATAAAAGCTCCGTTGATGAAAACATACCTGTGACCCTCATATTGTATGAGGGTTACAGTTGTGATTTTATTCACAAAGATCGATTTTCAGCAGGGATCTCTTGAAGGACCGGGAATATACACCTTGCTTTCCTTGGATATGGTGCTATTATTGGGCTGCTTGACTATTTTGGGTGGAGACTCGCTTCTCCTTGTTGCATGATCATATTTGGGGGTTGATGGCGATTTCCTCAAGTTACATACCTTTGAGTGGCAGATCACCCTCTTCACGTTTGTTTGATCGTTGATGGAGCATTGGGCGAGCCAAGGTCATGGATGTATTGATGATGTTTGCATGGTGTTCTAGCCTTCACTTTGCTAGATATTGATGGGATATTTGGCATATCTGTCCTTGATGGTAGTGTGCCCTATTTCAAACCTAGTTTGAGCCTTATATTTTATCTCTACACTAGGGTGGGGATTTATTAGGAGATATCGTTTCTATTTACATGGTACAAAACCTCTATGGAGTATACCCTTCTTTAGGCAGATATGTGGAGGCAAAGATATATTATTTTATCATGATCCTTTATACCTTTAGCTCATGGACATGAAATGTGAGGGCATAACTTCATGGAGTCATTCTTTAGCTTGAGACTAAGGCATATAGTGGGCACCACATAATGAGACATTATTCAATGAGACCTTCTAATGCCTTGATTTATTGAGGAAGTAACTCATCTACTTGACGTCACACATGGATATATTGGTATGGAGAGGTTACTACCTATTCTAATGAGACATGGGTGAGCCTTGTGTTGTTGTAATAACTGTGTGAGGCGTCCTCACACCCTCACTAAAGTCAGCCCAAGAATTAAATAATAAAATGTATTTTTATTGTGGCATAACACAAGTTGGCCCCAGTAAATAGGTCAAGTCGACCCCAGTCAAAAATCATCCAAAAACAGTATAAATAGAAGGTGCCTCACCTCATTTCAATACACTACAACAAGCAAGTTTGCCTCTGCTACAAGGAGTTCGCTACTGCAGCTGGAAAGAGTGTTTTATGGGGTTCTCAACTTTGGAGAAGTTTCTCTTTTGCTTTCTTTGGGTTTGTGCTGCTACTATCTAGATGTACCTTGATCTCTATTGGAAGGTGTGAACTCAGGGGAGACAAATAGCTTTGTCTATAGTTGGGAGATGATTGTTCTTATCATCGTGGTTAAACCAGCTCCACATTGATTTGTTTCTGTGCTTTGTCATTCTTTTAGTGATCTTGGTTATACTACTATCAAAATCTAACACGGTATCAAAGAAGTGCTAAAAGAAGTCATTGCTAGAAACTAGGGCTCCATGTTTTGAAGTGTTTTCCACCTCAGCGATCTCGGAAGGTGCATAGAGCAACTTGTCCTCTTAGGGCGCATCTTTCAGTGGTGGCCAAATCCAATTTGGTGAAAGTTCAGCTTTTGACCTAAAACTGTCGAGGTCAAGACCTAGGGCTCATTAGATATAGCCCTTTTGTTCACTGTTTTGGCCCATTCTTATCTTTCTCCAACTCGCCTTGGTAGGGCACAACTATATGTGGAAGCAAATTTCAGATCCAAAAATTTTCATTTCTGACCTATTCTTTGTCGAAATCAGGAAACTAGGGTTTCCAATTTTTGTTGTCTTGTCCACGGATCTAGAAGAAAAAGAGATCTATTCAAGTCGCCTTAGGAGGGCGCATTTGTCTGTGGATTCAAATTTGCAAGTCACCACACTTCAAATTTGACCTAATTCCTGCTGGGGTTTCTGAAGCAATTTTCAAGTTGCAATCAAGAAGATCAACATTGGGGTTGAACATAGACTTGAAGTGGTTTCCAAGTCTAAGGTTCCCATTAAGATTGTTGATGAGGAGATTCAAGAACAAATGAATAAGGAGGATCTCTCTCATATCCAGTGCTTGAGATGTCAGAAGTTCGGTCACTATGCTAAACAGTGTCGTAATTCAAAGAAGAGAAGACACCCAACCTCAACCGTTGATGTTGATGAAGAAGCTCAACATGGAGAAAGCCAAGCCCTTACAATTCATGTCAAGAAAGGAAAAAGTAAGGGAAGAAAGTTTTATGACAGGAAAAACAAAAGTGGAGGTTCAAAGCCCTATTCCATGACAAAAGGAAAAGAAGAAACTTTCACACACCCGGTGCTACAGATGCCATAAATATGGACACTACGTCAATCAGTGTCAAGATCAAGATAAAAGAAAGCATGAAGGCTTAACTGCTAATCTAGATGAAGAGACTCCACATAAGAGGTCAAGGAATGATGATCCTGAAGAAAATGCAAAAGATCGTCTCAAAGAGTTTTTCTTCTAGTACTCTCCATGTTGAGGTGATGATATGAAGATCCAAACTGGGATGGACTCTCGAGTCCCAACAAGAAGATGAAGATCATAGGGCTCATGATTTCTACAAGGAGGCAGTAGAAGCCCACCCACAAAACAATAAAAGATAAGTATTTGATTTTATTGCTCTGGTAGATTAGATCTAGTTGTTTTTGGATATGTTTTATACAGATCTATAATCCTAGATTTAGGAAGTTTATTGAGTATGTGATATAGTTCTTTTATTGATAAACAAAAGGCTCATATAATATTTATTATATATATGATTGGTTAATAGCTGATAATGTTGCACAATTATCCTTAAGCCTGTGATGGAACTGGTCTAGGATGATATCTCCTTCTTACATGCTTAGAGTAGTGCACACTCTTGAGTCTTGACTGTATGCTCTATTGGAGATAGAAAGCATCCAGATAGTTACCATATGCGCTTAGGATATATATGTGTGTGTGTGTGTTGTGTTGAAGCATTAGCTAAGATGCCTACATATCTATGTGATCTATTGTCATTGCATCGAATGAATTTTATTATGCAATGTAGCTAACCATCTAACGGGATCTTACTTGTAGGGAAAAGACCATATGATATGATGAGACTTGTTCTGAAGGACAAGTGATCTTGCTGATATTCAGAAAGAACAAATGGATCGAAAGCAGGAAGCTTCTAGGAGCTTGACTCTTCGCACAGGAAGAGGATGACTTCCGATCAAAACTGTCAAATGGAAGTCATGACTGTTCAGCAGTAACAACAGACAGATGAGGATCGAATACATCCAGATATATGTGGATACATGACCCACAGGCCCAGATGATCTCATGTAGAGATTGGCGATTGGGAGCAGAAGACTCCAATGAATGTCGATCTCTCTACTACTACACATGATCGTTTCTTCAATGATCATAGAAAGCAGTTACTTTCTAGTTAGAGTTATGACAGATGGATCCTAGAGGACAAGAGTTACTCAGTCGATTTCTGAGGAGACAGAGGGAGTTAGTCCTTGAGATAAGGATCCTTGATGTATCTAATTATCACCATGCTCAGCTACAAAGGGAGTTGGATGCTTAGATGCAGAGGGAGAAAAACGTTCCATAACAGAGGGAGGACTCTCGGACAACCTAAGATGGGGTGGGGAGACTAGTCTCTTGATATTCTCCCATACAAGTACATGAATTCAGTCATGTGATTTATTATTATTTATTTGCATTTCATGACTAGAATAGGGCAGGATAGAAATGTCTGCCACGATATATTTGATGCCTCTCTTAGCTGATATGTGTGCAGGATGGGACCATACACTCTCCCTGATCACTCCGAGAAGGAGTGGGAGATTAGTCCCTGTTAGATTTTTATCACTTAAGCTAGCATTATATTAGGATCTTTAACTAAGAGAATAGCAAGCACAGCAATCAAACACAAGAGACAATGAACACAATGTTTTTCCTCGGGGAAACCATAAATGGAGAAAACCCCGCAACTTCCTCAAAGATAGAATCAGCACCAAAAGTAAAACCCCAAAACAGTAAGATGATCTCCCGACAGCAGTAGCATTTTTCTTTCTAGCCCCAGCAACTTCTTCTCTCTCAGCTATGCGCTACAACTGAGTGTGAGTGAGTGTGAGATAAATAGAGAGGCTCACTCTCTATTTATACTAATCCCGACTTGACAATAACTCACTAGGGCCGACTTCTCTAGGAGATTCTAATAACCCTAGGGCCCCGGAACTACGAGGACTTTAACCCTTGAACAATAGGAGGGTTACCCACAATGACTTGACATGACTTGTTTACATTATTGAATCTTCCGATAGGAACATAGGGGTACAAGACATAAGATATACAAGTGAATACATTCCGAAGTTACAAATACATCAACACTCCCTCTTAACTAGGAAGGTATTCTCTCGACACAATTTATCAGCACGGGTCTTCTTCTCTGTATCATCTGGATCATCAATGAGTTCTCGTCATCTTCATCTTCAAGTCGTCTTCATCTTGATCTGGATCATCACTCGATCTGGATCATCACTGTTGGATCATCACTGCTAGATCATCATCACTGGATCTGGATCATCACTAGGTCATCATCACGGGTGCTATCTCTTGATTCTTCTCGTCATAGGAAGTTCTACAGAGCCAACCCTTTTTCATGTTGGATGTACATCTACAGAGCCAGTCCTTTTTCATACTGGATGTATCATCACAGAGCTATTCCTTTTTCATACTAGATGTGGCATCTACACAGAGCTAGTCATTTTTCATACTGGATGTGTCTTCACAGAGCTAGTCCTTTTTCATACTAGATGTGGGATCACCCAGAGCCAGTCATTTTTCATACTGGATGTGTCTTCACAGAGCTAGTCCTTTTTCATACTAGATGTGGGATCTACACAGAGCTAGTCCTTTTTCATACTAGATGTGTCTTCACAGAGCTAGTCATTTTTCATACTAGATGTGGGATCTACAAAAAGCCAGTCCTTTTTCATACTAGATGTGTCTTCACAAAGCTAGTCCTTTTTCATACTATATGTGTCTTCACAGAGCTAATCCTTTTTCATACTAGATGTGGGATCTACACAGAGCTAGTCCTTTTTCATACTAGATGTGTCTTCACAGAGCCAGCCCTTTTTCATGCTGGATGTGGGATCTACACAGAGCTAGTCCTTTTTCATGCTAGATGTGTCTTCACAAAACAGCACTTTTTCATGCTGGATGGGGGATCATCACATACATCTGACAATGGAAGGAACCAATCCTCTCACCATGTCACAGCTCTTACATCTAACCATGGAAGGAACCAATCCTCTCACCATGTCACAGCTCTTACATCTGACCATGGAAGGAACCAATCCTCTCACCATGTCAGAAAGGCACAGCACTTACATCTGACTATGGAAGGAACTAATCCTCTCACCATGTCCGAAGGGCACAACACTTACAGCTGACCATGGAAGGAACCAATCCTCTCACCATGTCAGAAGGGCTCATCACGGACTCATCACTTCCTCTTGGGAGGAATCTCGATCTGGAGAACACCAAGCTTCTCCCTGAAGTACTCAAACTTCACTCTGGCTAATGGCTTTGTCAACACATCAGCTATCTGTTCGTCCGTCGCAACATACTGGAGCTTCACTGCTCCTCTCTGCACCATATCTCTGATATAGTGATACTTGATCTCGATATGCTTCGACTTGTCATGGAACACCGGGTTCTCCGACAACTTCACACAACTCTGGTTGTCGCAATATATACAAGTAGCATCTAACTGGAGATCAAATAAATCAGACAGTAGCTTCCTCAGCCATACTGCCTCACAACTAGATGAATAAGCTGCGACATACTCTACTTTAGCTGTACTCAGTGCCACACAGGATTGCTTCCTGCTAAACCAAGAGATCACACCTGATCCCATACTGAAGCAACACCCTGAAGTGCTCTTCCTATCGATGGCACTGCCTGCTCAATCTGAATCAACATAACCCTCCAGGTTAATCTTCTAATCAGCCTTATACTTGAGCCCATAATCAACTGTACCCTTTAGGTACCTCAGAATATGCTTTGCAGCAATCAAGTGAACATGTCTCGGATCTGTCAGGAACTAGCTCAAGGTGTTCACAGCAAAGCAAATATATGGTCTCGTAATCGTCAGGTACATCAAGGACCCAATCATCTGACGATACATCGTGGCATCAACCGACTCAGATGAAGCATCACTCAATAGCTTCAAGTTCAATGCCATAAGTGTGGTTAAGGCCTTGCAGTCCATCATCCCAAATCTCTTCAGGATCTCTACTGCATACTTCCCTTGTCCGAGGAAGATTCCATCCGCATTCTGCCACACCTCCATGCCTAGAAAATAATGCATCATACCCAAGTCCTTCATTTCGAACTCGGCAGCAAGCTTTCTCTTCGTATCAGTAATCAATCCATCCATACCTGTTACAAACAGATCATCTACATATAGCAGGAGTATCACTAGATTGCCTTCTTCAACCTTGTAGTAGAGGTTGGAATCTGCTTTACTTTTGGTAAAGCCCAAACTGGATAGAAAGCCATCAATTCTGCCGTACCATGTCCTGGGTGCCTGTTTCAAACCGTACAGGGCTTTCTTCAATTTACACACATGAGTCTCCCTGTCATGTGTCTCAAAACCGAGTTGTTGCTCCACATATACTTCCTCTTCCACTACACCATTCAAAAAAGCAGTCTTGACATCCATCTGGTGTATCTTCCATTTCATCACTACAGCCAGAGCAAGTACTGATCTGATGGAAGTGTATCTGGCTTCAGGTGCAAAAGTTTCTTCATAATCTATTCCTTCTTTCTGGGAGAAGCCACGAGCCACGAATCTTGCTTTATATTTTTCTATACTGCCATCTGCAGCATGCTTAATCTTGTAGATCCATTTGGAAGTCACTACAGACTTTCCCTCAAGTCTTGGGACAACATCCCAAACATCATTCGTTATGATCGATTGGTACTCTTTGATCATAGCATCCTTCCATTCTTTCTTTTATGTCGCTTCTTCATAGTTGGAAGGTTCTTTATCAATGAAATCACATAATAAGGCTACATAACTGGAACAAGACCTGGTTCTTTTCCTTTCTATGTGTGATTCTTCTGGAGCCCCATATCTTTCTAAACCTTGGATAGCTTCTCGTACCCAAGCAGGTTTCCTCTTGTGAGGATTCTTTTCCTGAGGTGGATCTACAGGTTCTTGAGGTTCTTCTATTTCTCGATCTTCTTCTTGATATTCTTCGTTCATGGTTGTGTCATGAATTCTGGGTGCTTCTGTTTCTTCAGGTTCTTCAGCAAATCTCTTTCTGGATTTGTTGTAAGCTGAGTCTTCGTCAAATGTTACATCCCTGCTGATGTCAATCTTCTTGAATCCTGGGAAATTTTGTAAGCCTTCAAGCTTTCAGAGTATCCCACAAATATACCCTTCCTTCCTGAAGGACCTAACTTTGTCCTCTTTTCTTTCGGAATGTGTATGTACACTGGACAGCCGAATATTCTGAGATGGCTGAATTCTGGTTTCTTGCCGAAAAAGACTTCTTCAGGTGTCTTATTCTCGAGTACTCTGTGTGGAGTACGGTTTTGTACATACACCGCTGTTCTGGCAGCTTCTGCCAATAGATGCATGGGAAGATCTTGATCATGAAGCATGGCCCTTGCAGCTTCCATGATCGTTCTATTCTTCCTTTCTGCAACTCCATTCTGTTGTGGATTGTATGGAGTGGTTAACTCCCTCTTAATCCCTGAATCTTTGCATAAGTCTTTGAATTCATTCGATGTGAATTCTCCGCCATTATCTGATCGAAAAATCTTGATCTTCTTTTCGGTGTGGTTCTCGATCAAGGCTTTGAATTCCTTGAACTTGCTAAATACTTCATCTTTGTTCTTCATAAAGTATATCCATGTCTTCCTAGAAAAATCATCAATGAAAGAAGCATAGTATACATACCCGCTTAATGAACTGGATGACATCGGACCGCATACATCGGAGTGGATGATTTCCAAGATTCCTTTTGCGTTGCTCTCGCTACTTGGAAATGTCTTCTGTGTTCTTTCATTTTGCACATCCTTTGCAAACACCATCATGTTTTGTCTGCATTTCTAGAAGACCTTCAACAGCTTTGCTTGCAAGTGGTAGTGCCCTGTAATGCAAATGTGCAAGCCTTCTATGCCAAAGTTCATTTAGTTCTACTGAGTCATGAACCAAAGCTTGTTTTGGTTGGCCCTTCAATTTGTATAGACCTCCTTCTTGTTCCCCAATCACTATTGCATCATCAAAAGTCTTTCCCTTTGGCCACATAAGAACTTGGCCATCTACAAAAGCAACCCTCATTCCTTTTGCATCCAATGCAGATATGGAGAGGAGGTTCTTCTTTACTCCTGGTACAAACAATACATTTTTCATCTTCATAGACTTTCCAGAGTCTAGCTTATAGGAGGATTCACCACTACCTTTTATTGGATACTGGTAGTCATCCCCAAGTTTCACCTTGTAAGGTGACTCATGTTCAGATAGTTTCACAAATGATTCTTTGAATCCCGTCATATGTTTGGAAGCACCATTGTCTATAAGCCAATCATTGCTTCCATGTGAGATAGTTCCCGTGAGAGCAGAGATCAGCACATATTCTTCATCACTTGAAGAATCATCACTTTCTTGTCTAATTCTCTTTGTGGAAGGTTCATCATCCTCTGCAGCATGAGCATGATGTTTCTCTTGTTTCCCTTTTTCTTCTTTGAGTTCCCTTTGTTAGGGCAGTATTTGGATATGTGACCTTTCTCATCACATGTGTAACATCTAATAGTAGACAGATCTCTTCTAGAGTGTGAAATCTTACCTTTGGAGTGATGATGGTCCCTTTTGGTTTTCTTGGTGTGGACTGTGAGAGCTTGATCTTCACTTCCCATCTTTTCTTCTCGAGCTTCTTCTTGAGAGCATTCTTCCCATAGTCTGTTGAACTTGGCTAGCTTCTTTCTGGCACAAATCCCTTGAATGAAAGAGTCCCATGCCCTAGGTAGACCATTCAAGGTGGTCATCACAATCTCTGCATTTTCCACTTCTTCATCTATTGCTTCCAGTCGTTCCTTGATCTCAGATACCCTTGTAAAGTAAGACTAGATGGTCTCTGCATTCTGGATCTTTACATTCTTCAGTTGGTTTCTCAGAGTCATCTTCCAGTTTATGTTCTTCCCTTCAAACAGTTTGGTTAGGGCATCAAACATAGCTTTAGGTGTCTTTAGGGAGGACACCTGTGGTATGATGTGATCCTTGATTGAATCAGCAATAATCCTCTTAGCCATAACCAACTCCTTCTTGTGTAAGGCCTTAGCCTCATCTCCCTTTGGAACTGGAACCTCCTCATTGATATAGGAGTCCAACTCATTTTCTTCCAGGACCAGGGAGATCCTATACTTCCGGGCTCAGAAGTTATCAGCTCCCTCAAGCTTTTCATCAAGCTTGGTATGATGAGACATCTTAACTGAGAACCTCAAATGGAAATACAAAAGATTTAGATCTTACCAGGTCAAGATGTCGAATCTAGATCTAGATCTGGAGTTGAATTTCTATAGTGTTGGTTCAGGAGTAGATTAGGGTTTGACTTTCCCGAAGTTCTGTCCAACCAAATGCTTTGATCTTGGTCTTTAAACTTCGATTTTGAGGAAAAGATCAATCCAGGCCTGGGCTCACTCAAAAATTCCACTTCTGTGGAAAGCCCTAATTTTCGGCAGCAGTGTCGAGTCAAAAACTGAAAATGCTCAGAATCAGATTCTACTTCGACAGAAAGATGCGCCCTAGGGAGGAGAGTCAGCCCAACCTTCTTTTGCTAAAAATCTGTGGAGAGAGATCCAAAAAGTAGGAAGCCCTAGTTTCCGCAGTTGCACAGTGTCTTCTTCTCAGGTTAGCTTTGATACCATGTTAGATTTTTATCATTTAAGCTAGCATTATATTAGGATCTTTAACTAAGAGAATAACAAGCACAGCAATCAAACACAAGAGACAATGAACACAATGTTTTTCCTCGGGGAAACCATAAATGGAGAAAACCCCGCAACTTTCTCATAGATAGAATCAGCACCAAAAGTAAAACCCCAAAACAGTAAGATGATCTCCCGACAGCAGTAGCCTCTTTCTTTCTAGCCCCAGCAACTTCTTCTCTCTCAGCTATGCGCTACAACTGAATGTGAGTGAGTGTGTGATAAATAGAGAGGCTCACTCTCTATTTATACTAATTCCCGACTTGACAATAACTCACTAGGGCCGACTTCTCTAGGAGAGTCTAATAACCCTAGGGCCCCGGAACTGCGAGGACTTTAACCCTTGAACAATAGGAGGGTTACCCACAATGACTTGGCATGACTTGTTTACATTATTGAATCTCCCGATAGGAACATCGGGGCATGACATGACTCAATTACATTACAGACACTTCCCGGAATAAACATCGGGGTACAAGACATAAGATATACAAGTGAATACATTCTGAAGTTACAAATACATCAACAGTCTCATGATTATTTCCCTCGCTAAGAGGGAAGGATGATTATAAATATACCATGCATTCTCTCGAACACTTCAAAAGAAGTGAGATCTCTTGAACATCTTGAGATGAGATGGAGAGGCCAACGCTTGCTTCATGCATTCTCCCGATCACTTCGAAAGAAGTGAGGAGATCTCTCAGACATCATGAAAAGGATGGAGAGGTTGGTGCACACTGGTACTTCTATATGAAGCTGATACAATCTAGTGATGGATGGACCAAGTGAGCCGCATCAGGCTTAATGTTCACTCACGATTAGAGGTGAATGGCCCTGGCGCAGCCTTGTGCACAAGGCTTGAGATGTTAATGGCTCCAGTATGCACCATCGAGCCATGGTGTAGTCTTTCTTAGACTCGAGGTGTTGACATAGTTCTCATCCAGACAGCCATACACAGCATCGGGTTAAATGTTCACTCACTGTTAGTGGTGAATGGCCCTGGTGTAGTCTTGCTTAGACTCGAGGTGCTATGTATTGGCTAGGAGTGTGAGGCTCCAGATACAAACATTCTCACCAAATGAGAGGCTTGGCAGTGATGCAGAATGTCCCCCTTGCTAAGAGGGAAGGTTGATGCTACTCCCTGATACCTTGAGATGGAGTGGGAAGGTTGGATCCATAATTATACCCTCGGTAAGAGGGAAGGTAAATTATGTGTGAACACCTATGAACAGTGACGATGATTCTATGTGAACACCTAAGTTCTAGGTGAACACTTGTGGGCGAGAATTTTGTATTAAACACCTATAGATAGTGATAGTGATTCTATGTGAACACCTGAGTCTTGTGTGTGTGAACACTTGTGGACACCTGTGGACGGTGATGATGATTCTATGTGAACACCCGAGTCCCGAGTGAACACTTGTGAATGGTGATTCTGTGTGAACACCTGAGTGGACTATGTACTGGATAGACTAAGTTGAGTCGTTATATATGGACTCCCCGATGTACTAGGTCGAGTCGTTACATATGGACTCCTTGACGGATTGAGTTAAGTCGTTACATATGGACTCTCTGATGTACTGGGTCAATTTGTTATATATGGACTCCTCAATGGATGGACTTGTCACTGGGTTAGTGCCCAGCAACCTTTATGATTGGGAGATTTATGGGTTGTAGCCCATACAGACATGATAAAAGTCTTACATAAAGTTATAGCCCTTGTGAGCCCTCATATGATTGTAGTCCTTCTAGATGTTATGAGGTGTTAACCCATGTTGTCATCATGAGGTTGTAGCCCATGATGTGGCAAAGACTCGCTAGTGGTGATAGTCCTAGTGAGCTCTTTGGGTTGTGCTGAAGCACATTGATTACATGCATGTTCCCCAACAAACTTGGTTGAGTTGATGCACATATGACTTCCCATTGTACTGGAAAAAGTTGTGGAGCTAGTGCATGTTCTCAAATGAACTGGTTAGCTAACCCGCGAAGGTTGATTGTAGACACTTCTCGATGAAATGAGATTGTGTCAGAAGACCTTCCTTATGATATAGAGATCATTAAGTTAATTGTGATGTACTGATAATATCCAGACGTGTTCTAGTATGTTATTACTGATGATGCCTCTCTGGCTAAGAGGGAGTGTTGTTATAGTAGTTGGGTGAGGCATCCTCACACCCTCACTCAAGTCGGCCCAAGAATTAAATAATAAAATGTAAATTTATTGTGGCATAACACAAGTCGGCCCGAGTAAATAGGTCAAGTCGGCCCTAGTCAAAAATCACCCAGAAACAATATAAATAGAAGGCGCCTCACCTCATTTCAATACACTACAACAAGCAAGTTTGCCTCTGCTACAAGGAGTTCGCTACTGCGGCTAGGAGTGTTTTTTGGGCTTCTCCACTTTGGAAAAGTTTCTCTTTTATTTTCTTGGGTTTGTGCTACTACTATCTGGATGTACATCGATCTCTATTGCAAGTGTGAGCTCGGGGGAGACAAATAGCTTTGTCTATGGTTAGGAGACAATTGTTCTTATCATTGTGGATAAACGAGCTCCACGTTGATTTGTTTCTGTGCTTTGTCATTCTTTTGGTGATCCTGGTTATACTGCTATCAAAATCTAACACCTAGGACCCACAAATGCACACATGTGGAGGCATCGTATTACTTTCATTGGATAGCCATTCTCATATCTTATGTAAAAGTAACCCCACGCATGAACCATCCCTTCACTTTTCCATGAGTTGAATGGTTTGGGTGATGTCATGAGCTATGGATGGGTCCAGCCCCTTAATGCAATGTAACGTTAAAACTCAATGGAGCAATCCCACTCATATGCCTTGAACAAATCATGGGGTCGTTCTTCACCTCATGGGGGTGACAGCACATATGGGCCCTATTACAGCTTGATTTAGCACCTAAGTGGAAAAGTCTTAATCCACTAATGATGTCAATAACAACTTTGGGAAAAAGCACCATCATCACCACAGTGCTAATTTCCCACTTTTACACTAGTTCTCAAGGCCAAGGGAGGCTTTCCCATAGGTTGATTTGGATTTGGTTTAGAAAGAGTTAAGGGAAATGAAATTAACTTGATTAAGATGTGTGTTGTGCGTTCCTTAGTTGATTTCCCAAATAAGCATTCAATCATTCAAGATATACAATGTCCAATAGATCAAACACTTAGAAATTATTTGCTCAAGAGTATGAGAATATGAAGCATGAACATTAGCCAACAACAAATGTAAGAGATATATGTAAGCAATAAACCATAAAATAATAAGAAAAAGATCCTCGTGTAAATAAGTTCATTGCCATTGTGTAACATCCATCCACAAATTGAAAATTGCTCAAGAGTCTAGTATGATTAATTCTTACAAATATTTTTTTAAGCTAATGCTTTGAAAAGGCCTTGCTTGAGAAAAGAATCTCTGAAACAAAGCGTCGCCCAAATTATCAAGATAACCAAGCTTGTTGAAGTGACTAAAAGCACTTCTCAAATTTTTGTGTTAGTCTTTGTGTTACATGCCAAAACTTAAAAATCGTTTAATAAATATTGCCTCTAACATTCATTGATTCATTAGAGAAAAGTAAACTCATGAGCATATTGCAAATAAAAATGGAGATTTGGCATTGCTTGCATAAAATGAAATTCCAGAAATTGTTATCCCTTCTTTAATGATTATGTGAGCCATGAATTGTATCTAATCATCCAACCAAATGAAGATTTTCCAGCAAAAATGAAGGAATTACTTAGCCAATGTAAGACTATCTAGTATCAACCACCATTAACCAAGCAAACTTCAAGTAATCTTGTTGTTGTGTATCATTCAATGTGACAGTAGATTGCAGAAATTTCAAGAATTTAAAACAAGCCACTTAGTCAGTATCCCAAGAAGATTTTGCAGGTAAAATCAATATTTAACGAAGCACAAATTTTCCAAAATTATTAGTTGCTATCCCACTTCAATGCAGTGATAAAATGGCAAGAAATCAAGTAAAACCCCAATTTACTCAGGAAAGTGAGTGCAAAATTTTTTCGATGCAAAAATCTGAATTTTAGAGTGTTATAATGGCATTTAAAATTATTCATAAATTAAAATATTTGTCATAGTATTTTCCAGAAATTAAAATCTACAGTTTCCAGCCAATAGAAACTACTAGAAATAACAAAACAGTCTAAGATCTAGTGCCCATAATTTTCAGTAGTTAAATCTAGCATGAAACCCTTGAAAAAAGTGAAGAATGAGGTGTTTTAAGGCTATTTTAAATTACACTAAATGCATAAAATTATAAATAATTAACAGAAAATTAAATTAAGCAAATCTAACCTTAAGAAATTACTTGAACTAATCTAGAAAAAAAAAATAGGATTTTATAAAATTAAATCTACCCTAGATCTACTCTAAATGCAAGGAAAAATTGAAAGTTTTGATAGTTTTTTGGTTGAATCAAAATTCAAACCCTTGGGCTATGGGGTCTTGGGATCAATCCTTCTAGTGGCTTTGTGTGCAAATTCTTGGCTGGAATCATACAAGAAACAAAACAAATTCCAATCCAAACTATTGAAACTCCATGCAAATCTTCACCAAGGAAGGGTGCCTTATATGGCACACACCTCCACCCTATGCCCTGGCTTGTACCCTAGCTTATGCAAGTTGATTTGTAAATCCTCCTAAGATAGCTAAACCACAAGACAAGCAACAAAGCTAAACTACAAAACAACAAGATTATTCTACTTGAGCAAATTTACCCTTTAAGTGAACAAAAAGCATAAACCTTACAATGATAAAAATAGAATGTTACCTCAATAAGATCTCATCAAGTCGTGCCAACTATGGAAGAAGAATCCCCAACAGACAAGAACCTTTGGATGCAAATGATAGTATTTCTCTCCAATACTCAACAACAAATGAGAATGAGAAGTGAGCTCTCTTATATAGGAGAAAAACTCAACTTCATCTATAGTAAAATAATAATAGAAGTGCTAAAACCCTAGATCTATCCTAAGGACTCTCCAAGATAGAGTTAAAAACAATAAAATATACATCAATCCTCAACAAACCCTTAAAAAGAGAGGGCGCTCGCATCAATAATGGTCAAATGAGGTGCAAAGGGTACAATAATAGGCCCAAGAGAGAGGGCACTCCACCAAAGTAGGTCCATGATACAACAAACAAGCCAAAGGACTAGAGCACTCCCTCAAAAGACTCGTGTGGTTGGAAATGGTCCAAGAGAGTGATGTCATCCACAACAAGGGTTCAAACATGCGCGCTAGTCTGTAGGATAATGCCAAGTGGTAAATGGGGTTGTCCACTAACTACCCTTTTTCAATACATTTCATTTTTTGCATCCTTTAGATATAGCTTTTATGCATTCCGGTGCTTTAGTGTTTAGCAACACTGTTTGGTGGATTACTTGTTTCGAGGACTAAAGGAGAACTTCCCAGTGAACTCAGCCACACTAGCCAAGTCACATACTTCATAGCCAAAGACACATAACAACATGGAGTCTATCATGCACAGAGGTCAAGATGGGGAAAAGACCTTCAATCTCACAAGTCTCAATCAGTCTAAGTCATGGGATAAATTCAAAAATGGATGAATCTAGATGGACGGGGACAAATGAAACATGGAACCAACCTAGCACCAAGGTTTACTATTTGTACAAGCATGGCATGAGCAACAGTCTTCACATCAAATCCCTTGACCAGTCATAACACAAGTTTAAGCATTAGTACATATAAGCATAGGCCACCATAATCATCCTAACATGACAAGCATAGGTGTTTGACATACACCATGGAGCAAAATCAAACCAAAGAAAGCATATACCTGATCTCACCATATATACCTGTCTCCAACTGATAAGGCCCCTCTAAAACTGTGTACTACATTGATCTACTATCTGCTGAAATGAACTCGGTCATCACTGAAATCATCTTGTTATCACATATATAGTAGCCAGGCAGCCATATTCTATTTTTCAGACATAGTACATTTTTTCAGCTAGATCTCTTACATATGAGATGCTGAGATGAGCAAATTTGACGGATCATTATTGTATTAGTGGACTATTGTACTCTCCCATGTCAGGACTGAGTCTCAGGACACTCAGATTTGAGGACCGATGTAGCCATTTAGTCATTACAGAGCAGTTATTGATGCCCAGATGTATATCAGTACTTTCTCATAGGACCGATGATGTTTCAGATGGATTATCTTGCATGATTATGACTCAGTTTTTTATATTGTGTTATGGTTATCATTGCTCTTATACTGATTTTTGCGACATATATTAACTTGTGGTATCATGATCTGGCGGTCATAATTATATGGACTTGGATGTATTTGTATTTATGTATTGGTGTCCCTACTCTGACTTTGAAGTTCTTGATCTATACTCATTGGTTTTACCCTCCTTAGGGAGAATAGAAATAGTCATTCCCACCATTGTTTTGGCTTGCTAATGTTGGCTCCATCATTCATTGTCTCCACTCATCCATTTCCTTTCAATTTAGTTTTCAACCCGACTGACTTCTTGACTTTTGGCATGGAGGACTTTCTTCCCCGCTAGAACCTTTGTTGGACAAGCTTCCCTGTTTATATTGTGTCTCGGCTCTGAGTTGGTGACAAAACTTGCCTTTAGTGAGTTGGATTGTATGCCTAAATCATTCTGGTTGGTTGTCCCGATGTTTGGCACTGTGCAGAACTCCCCCTAGTCACTTAAGATGTTGTTGGCTAAAACTGAAAGCTCATGTACTACCTGTATTGGAAATATTGAATATGCGCCCATGAAAAATGAAAATGATAAAACTGTGTTTCTTAACATATGTAAAGAGGGCAAGAGCAATGAAATGCTAAAATACTCCTTGAAGAGTATAAGAAAAGGTCCAAAAAGCAATGGTTAAAATATGCTATATCCAAATATTGTTGACCTTATAAAAATAAATATGTCTTGGATGAAAGCTGCGATTAGCTGTGCTTTTAAGCACTGGTGAAGTCCCAAAGGGGCATATAGGCACTGGTGAAGTCCCAAAGGGGCATATAGGCCAAAAAGGCCATGGAATAAAAATGATGATCCTAGTGAACCTGGATCAAGCTTGATGTAGTCATGATGCCTAAGTTGAATAAGCACTCTCTAAACAACTCACCCATTTGTGAGGCACTGCCATTCCTTGTGTTGTTGTTTGTCCAGCATTGGTTATAGTGAGTATTCCCTTTCCCTATCCAATGTGTCATGATGTTAAGTAGGAGGTCATCCTTTGCCTTAGCCTCGTCAATTTCATCCATCAACCTTCACTAGCAAATTGGATACAACTATGAAGTGAGTATAGTCCTGAAAGTCTAGTCTGAGTAATAATAAATAAAGCTTTATATATGTATTGGTTGATGTACTGCCAGTGAAATGACTGCTACTTATTGTGATTGTTGCTTGAATGAGTTGTAGAGCATGTCTTAGCCTTTTAACACTTGCAACAGATGGAAGGTAGTCTGAGTTATTATTGGTGTCTGATCATTTACAGATGGTTATATTGTTTATTGGATATGGTTGATGATCAGATAGAGACCTGTGAGGGGTATGAGTATACACCTTAGATGGATTTGGACTCTTTGAGTCTAATGAGACAGTTTATTTCCAATTCCGGGCACTTGTAGATATGATCAGGCTCATTCTGCCTCTCTAATGCAGTTTTTCTTCACAAGATGATGTGTCTGAGCAGGGAGATTTTTTATTTGGATCTCCTAGGGCGTTGTATGGAACATAGGGGTGTAACAACTTGTTTGTACCATAGTACCCCCATCCCAGAGAGCCTGGTGGGCTCAGTTTGACAATGTAGGCACCCTAGGAGGCTGGTTTGGCAGGTTCACGTTTCCCGATGCAGATTAAAAAATGATTAAATGGCTATTGAAGAAATCGATTTGGGCTACTGAGGCAAGAAAATGACACGGCATGAGTCATAATGATGAAAGTGATGTCCTCCACACCTCTAGCAGTTGCAGCACCTGATTGGGCCCACACCTATTTTTGGACATTTTTATATTATTTTCTGGAGCTTTTGGGAGGCTCACGATTTCCTCAAGGAGGCACAAAGTCAAAGAATTAAAATATTATATTATTTTATTGTGCCATGGGGACACCCAGAGGGAGTTAGTCAAACACTCCTTGGACCTACCATGTGCTTCATTTATTTCTTGTTGAGTGGGGTACCCTCTTTATGGGTGATTTAATCCACTTTGGTACTTTATGGTTATATTGATCCATGTATTGTATGTTGAGTTCATCTCAACCATTGATTAGAACATTTTATCTTTTAATATTAGCCACTCGTTTTGAAAATGATTAGTATTCGGTTATGATTGTGGTTCTCTCATTTCTATTTGAAGGAGAGAGTTTCTCATTTGTAAGGGGTCTTTGGCTCTTGGATCTGAATAATAGAAAGACTTTTTTGTGGATATTTTCTGGATCTGCTTTGCATCTGATGTTCTCAAATGGTGATTGGATAGTCTTCTGCTTCCTAGCATTGTGGAAATTCTTGTGAGATCTATATTTTTTTTTTTTGTCATTGTCTTGCCTACAGGAGGGCGTTTTGGCTGGAGAGTTTTTGCAGGGGGGCCTCAACTCGCTTGGTTTTCTTCATCTTGGATCAGGGGGTTTTCATTAGTTTTATTGTGATCTATGATTACCTGTGTTACCGGATCCGCCGGCTAAGGGTGAAGGATCCGCGGATCCACGGTTCAGATCCGGATCCGGATCCGGATCCGTGAGGGATCCGCCTTGCCGCCGTCGCCGTGAAGCAGGGAAACGGATCCTGCTGGTCTGAAACGGATCCCGATTTAGTGGAAATGGATCCCGATTAAGTGGAAACGGATCCCGATAAAGTCAACCGGATCCGCGGGTTTGCTGAGACACTAGCGTTTTGGTGGGCCGGATCTGCTCCAACAGGTGGCGAATTTAATATATTTTAATATCAATTTCATTATAAAAGTTCCCCTACCCCACGGGCCTCACTACCGACAGACTTTTCTGGACTCCTCAGCACGCGCAGCAGACAGCGAGGGTTTCAAGGTGAAACTTTTGGTGTTTTCTGGACTGCTCATCACACGCAGCAGACAGAAAGCAGAACATTCGCGGCAGACTCCACTCCTCCAACTCCTGTCGACCTCGAGGTTTTTAATTTAATATTTATCATTACTTACAAGTTACTGCACAGTGCATACTCATGTCTGTCGACCTCGAGGTTTAGTCTCCCGATTGGTTTATAACACTTTCTACTAAAACTTTTAAGGTTATGAAGCTACATAATTGTAGTCTTTCTACATCATGGTTATACGGTATACCATCATGCTAACATCCAAAAAAAAATGACTGTAATGATATCGGTCATAACTCCAAAATTACAAACTATTATGCACCAAAATGGGAAAAAAAAGCTTCCATGTTTTATCTATATCTAAGATAAAAAAAAAGTTCAAAAAAACATGATATTATGCGCTTAATTATGAGAGGTCTCTTCTTCTCTATGAATGCTTTCCACACTTGCATTGATATTTATTTCAAAGCCATAAAACTTTAAAAGGTCCTCGATCCACCTCTTGCAACATTTGCACTGATATTTATCACAAAGCCATAAAAGGTCCTTGATATATCTCATGCAACAATTCACCTTGTTGCTCCCAAATGTTACACATCCCTTCAGTCATCCTTAAACCAAGTTTGGAGAGATTATCAGCCCTGACATTCCTCTCTCTATAAATATGACGAAAACAAATATCCTGGAAACAGTGACGGGCTTACTCTAAAATTTAAATTAGTAAAGTTACAGTGATTTTAATTTTTTACACAGAAATATATTGTACACTGATTTTTACACAGAAATATAGTGTACACAGTGATATTGTACACAGAAATATATTGTAATAGTTGTACAGAAATATATTGTACACAGTGATTTTTTTTAAATAAATTATAAAATGAAAACTCAGAGT
>LPNX010122641.1:286754-317073 GCA_001517045.1 Pseudotsuga menziesii
CTGATGTATTATGAATTCTTAATTTTATCCATATATGATTTTTGATTTAATGTTTAAATTTTTAAAACTTGTAGGTTGCTGAAACCCGTTTTGCCTCCCACACCCTAGTCATAAAGAGGCTTGTGGAGGTCAGACAAGCATTGCAAGCGATGGTCATCAACCCTCTTTGGGAATCATGGAGGACTTCCACTTCTGATAGAGGACAGAAGATCAAGTCTATCATTCTTGATGATGCATGGTGGGACAAGGTCCAATACCTTCTGCGGTTTACTGAACCAATCTTGACCATGATCAGGGTTTTTGACACAGATATGCCTTGCTTGGGGGAAGTTTATGAGAACATAGATAGTATGTTGGAGAGGATAAGGGAAATTATCAAGGAAAATGATAATGACCCCTTTGAAACATTTTATAATAAAGTCAAGGACATAGTTACTGAAAGGTGGAAAGAAATGACCACACCATTGCACCTTTTGGCATATGCACTGCACCCGAAATATTATCATTCCAAAATTTTGTCTTTACCTGGTAGGACAGCCCCAAACAGGGATTCTGAAGTGGTACAGGGATACAAGACAGCTTTGAGGAAAATTTATAGGGATATGGGAACTACAATGGAAGTACATGCAGAATTTGGAGCATTTGTGCAGTCCACTGGTGCCTTTTCAGATCCAACAGCCATGAATGATCGAGGGCACATTGATCCTATTACTTGGTGGGGCTTCCATGGTGGGGAAAGCATTCATATCTCAACTCTGGCCACCCGCTTGTTATCGCAAGTTGCTAGTTCCTCATCAGCTGAGAGGAATTGGAGTACATATGGCTTCATCCATTCGGTGAAGCGAAACAGACTAGGAGCAGCAAAGGCTGAAGATCTTGTATATGTTCATTCCAACCTCCGCCTTCTATCACATTCAAATCCAGAGTATAAGAAAGGTCCGAGTAGGATGTGGGATGTGGAGCCCGAGACCTCCGACTTAAACATGACATTGAATGCCATGACTCACCTCAACCTACTTGAGGATATTGTACCACCAGTTCAGCCTTCATCAGATGTAGCTTCCACCATTCCAGGCCCCGCAACATCTATTCATGATGTAGATGTACAAGTAGAGTTTCCATATGCAGATTATGAGGATGTAGACCCATTTCATGATTTGTAGTTAGATTCAATCTACATTATCATATTACTAGAGTGATCATTGATGAGACACTCATTTTTGTACTTACTATCATGATATATCATATTATCGGATGATGATATTATCCTTTTGGCTATTACTAGAGTGATCATTGATGAGACACTCATTTTTGTATTTACTATCATGATATATCATATTATTGGATGATGATATTATCCTTTTGGCTTTAGCCTTTTTGTATGAGGCATGATGCATCATTTCAATCTTCAAGTTTATAAAATGTCTAATGATTTCAGTTTTAATGTCGTGATTCATAAATGGATTTGTTTTTTAAACTCCAAATATGTTTTTGAATTTTTAAAAATTTTAAAAAATATTATTATATTTTTGTACGTGACGTATCCTCGCCGTATTCGGATCCTGGGTTTTCAAAAAACTGGTGGATCCGTATCCGTATCTGAATCCTGGTAACTTAGATGATTACTTCATTTTACTTTCTTGTAGCATTTGGTTTCTTTATCTTGTATTAGCGAATCTAATATTGTTGACGTTTGGTCATGCAAGGTAGGGGACGCATTGGTGGCTTGTGGCTTACATCCATCATAGAAATCACTTGGATCTTCCAGAATTGATCGGGATAGCAAGGATCATCACTGTTAAAGACTTCTACAAGCATTTCCAAGTAAGATCTAACAGGTAAGTCTCTTCTCTTCAGATCTTAATCCATTGTACCTTGCTTTACTTCAAATTTTCTGAAAACTCCTAAATACTAAAAATCCTAAAAAGCAATAAATCTGGGAATCGTCCGATCTTTGGCCAAACCACTTCTGGGTTTCATAGATCGGGCCTCCCCTTCACTAAATCTACTACAACGTTGGTCAAACTCCTGCTGGTTTGACTTAGATCTGATTTTTAGCCAAAAAACTGCATAAACCCCCCACTGAAAATTTGACCTGCTAGGGTTTTGACTTTTTTTTATTTCCGACTTCATAGACGGATAGATCGGGTCCCACACAGTCCAAATCACCCTCAACGCTGTCCAGATTCTTGGCAGTTTGACCTAGATCTAAGTTTTTGACTGAAACAGCCCTAGCACCCTCACTAAAAACTGGACTTTTCCGGATTTGACTTTTTTTTAAATCTGACAGGCTAGGCTGATAGATCAGGGCTTGGGCATCCTAGAACACCCCAAACGCTGAGCTAGTTCCTTCCTAGTTGCCCTATGTTGCCGCCTAATTCACACTTTAAGGAACAGGAAAGTCACAACCTGCTATGTGTGTCCTTGGGGGCAAGCGAGAGCTGGGGACCACTGTCACCACAGTCCACAACTCCTCCATTTAGGCAAGATCCCAACAGAGCCAAGGGGGGAAGTCCCTACGGAAGACTAAGTTCCAGATTTATTAATTAATTACAAATTTAAGGGATCTTATTAAGGTTGTGAGGCTAAGACTTTATACTATCTAAGGAATGACAAGCATCATGCAAATGCAAAGATTTCCTTTTAATGACAAGCAGACCTTGAGATAAATGAAGACTAGTGCCTATTAACAAATGGAGTCTAAGGATAAATTACAACTTTACAAAATTACAAATGAAATTGAAATCTAAGTTAATTAACCCACAGTTTAGGTGTTATCCCAATCAAACCAAGTTACAATATGGACAAATGAATACTATGAACAATATAACAATAATGAATGAGCAGTTAAGCAGTATTAACAATAACCACAGTTGTAACAGATGTTATGAAAAGATTGAATAAATGGAGCAATTATTAAGCTTTTACCCAAAAAATGTTGAAACGAAATGAATCAATTGTGTTACACAAGATCTACAGATTACTAAACAATGTGATTACTTAATCAAATGAATTAAAGAAGCCACCACAAGATTTTGCGAAAACTGAAAGGAAAAACTTGCAGTGAAATAAAATGTGAAAGTGCTTGCAGTAAAAACCTTGAACAGCAAGGCAAAGATAAATAGCAGTGACTTGTGTTTGTAGGACGTTTTGCAATGTCTCTTGTAAATTTTAATAAATTTTATTAGAGGTGAGATCTTTGATTAAGTTTTAGATCCGGTGGTGTGACTACCCCAATCTAGTGTTTCTCAAGACAAAGAAGGAATGCTGGTGCGCTCAACAAAGTGGGAGCAAAGCCCACCCGTAGCTCCCAGGTCAAACCCCAATGGCCCGGTGCTCAACAAGGAGGACGTAGAACGCCTAGAGGCCCCCCACGGTCTTCTACCCCAAGTCGCCTCCGAGTCACTATTTTTAATCAACAGGAAAAACAGCTAGATGGATGCCTATTAAACTAAGACTTCTCTATCCCCTGTCGTATCTCGTGAGTACCCCGAAGGGTGATAACCGAGTAGAGGAACAGAGGCTAGTGAAGTTGTTGTTGGTTAATTTTAGGGGTAAATTTTAATCTTGGTGATTAGCATGCAAGGTTAATTTTAAACTATCTACAAGATCAACCAAGCGGTATCCCTTATGGGAGGTGCTGGTACTTGATCTTGGACTGAAAAATAAGATGTGAAAGATTGTAGCAGAAAAAGGAAGTTGTTCTAACTTAAACTAAGCCCCCACTTCTCCTGCTTTTCATACCCAACTTGAAGTCCCTAAAGGGAGATGACAAATGGGTAGAGGATACACCGGATAGGTGGGTTGTATGATTACCCCTTTAACAGAAAATAAAACTTGAAAGGAAAATACAACTAGCTAAAACAGTATCCTAACCACACAACAATCTCTGTGACAGAGATGGTGATCTGTCACAGAGATAGTGGGTAAACAGAAAATAAAACTTGAAAGGAAAATACAACTAGCTAAAACAGTATCCTAACCACACAACAATCTCTGTGACAGAGATGGTGATCTGTCACAGAGATAGTGGGTAAACAGAAAATAAAACTAGTTATCCTAACCTCACTTCAATCTCTGTAACAGAGATGGTGGTCTGTCACAAAGATAGGTGGGTAAACAGAGAAACTTGCATAAACAGAAATCTAAGCAACTAGTTTCTAAGCTATCTCTACACTACTCATATACAGATTTACAGCAGAGAATACCCCAAAGAGAACTTCTCTTTTGGGGTTTACAATCCTTTAGAAGAGAAGAGAAGAAGTGGTTTTTTGGGTCCCTTTTGGACCAAAACTTTTTCTGGGTTTTTTCTAGGCGATTTTGGGCGGCATAACCCCCTCTTATGTGCATAAACCTGCAAAAAACCAGTAACTTTACTTGCTGGAAATTACTGCAGAAAACTGAATCAGAAAGTTAGCACAGATTATTGTAAAACCCAGAAATTTTATAAAAAAAAACTGAACTTAAAAATTTGGAAAAACCTGAAATTTTAGTGGTTAAAAATGAACGTTTTTGGGCTGAAAATGACATATAAACAGCAGATTTAAAGCTTTATACTAATATATAATGGATGAAAGCCCTAAAACAAGGGTTATATTCACTATACAGTGAACAAAACCCAGTTTTAGGAAGGAAAAAGAAAAATGGCCGAAATGAAATTTTGAAAAAAGAAACCCTTGGAGGAGCCCTTCTTAGCTTTGGATCCCTGCAAAACAAATCTATTAAAGCTACAAAAGGTAAGCAAAGAGATGAGCATAAAGAATAAACCCTACAAAATACTTTGTAGAATCTTACCAATCTACTCACAAATGAAGATAGAAATACTTCTACCTACAAGTCTCTCCACAAAATACTTCGTGGAGAGCTTCTAAGCTAAACACATGCAACAATAATTGAAAATTTTACAAGGTTACCTCACTAATCCAAGCATGAAATGAGAAGACCCACACCAACAATTTGCCTCCAAAGCTTTCTTCTATTATGACCCAACTAGGGCAAGATTCAATACAACAATGGCAAGAGGCTTGGGCCAAATGCTTGAGAAAATATGATAGGAGAAGAGGGAAGAATTTCAGTAGCATAACAATAGCATGAGAAAAGTTATCAAATGAGGGAGTGAGACCCCCATTATATAGTTGAGGAGCAACCCCAACCCCTTGAAGATCAATGGCCAAGATTAGATCTAGATCTAGATTAGATCTCCACCACTAGATCTAAGTATTTTGACTTTGCACCCCATCAACCATTCTACACCCTTAGATTACTTTTCAATCCATGGCTTAGGTGCTTGATCCATGCCTTAATGATTTTACACCCTTAGATCTAGGGTTTTGACCAAGGTGCCCCTTTGAGATCACTTTTGTGGTTTAAATGTGGGCCCAACCTAGGTGCCCTCCTCCAAGTATAGTGCTTCCTCCAAAAGTGGGGCCTTCCTCTAAATCTAGCGTCCTCTCCAAATGGGTAGCGCCCTCCTTATAATGGCTAGCGCCTCCACTAAATGGAGCGCCTCCTTCATCATATGACGCCTCCCCTTATGGTATGACACCCTCTTCTATTGCTAGCGCCCCACTAAAATATGATGCCTCCTCTATATTGTATAGCGCCCCACTTTAGCAAGGGTTTTAGTGAGGGTTTAAATCACTCCAAACATTTACTTGGACCACCTCTTAACTAGGCTTTAGACTTTAGCCCTTTGCTCCAAGATAAATATCTAACCTTTAGACTTAGGCTAAATATATACTTCACCTTAGATTTAATTTTTCAATTTAATTTTTAAATTTTTCCAATTTTGACTTAGGAAAAATCAAAAATAATCTTGAAAAAATTATATCTTGGCCATTGGGAGGTGGAAAATTTTGAAATAAATTTTCCTAGGCTTAACAACCCCCAAACAAATTTACCATGGCATTATTTGATTTTTTACTTCAAAATCAAATAATATGAATTTTTGACTTAAGGAAATTAATTAATTCCCTAGGGGAGATAGACCCCTCCTGACCAAAATTGGTCTATCTCTTCAACCCCTTATCAAAATGACATGGGACTCGAAGCAGTGGCTTAGGGGGTTTCATAGCAATTTACCTTGCATTCATAGCCCCTATTACAAAATGCCAATGCTTGAGCAATTACATTATTACATCAAAACTGAGTTAATTAACCACCAAGGGATGAAATTAATTAACTAGAAAAAATAAATAAAAATACAACAACAAAACGAAACTCCGCAAGACTCTATACAAATGTCTAGCATGGTCACAAATAACATTTTGAAGCCTTGGCCACCTCATTGACTTGACTGTTAGAACGCCCGTCACCACTTTGGAGGATTTTGAGTGAAAAACCTAACCAATTAAAATCGTTTAAACAACAAGATTAATTGGAAAGGGAAAAAACACTCGATGAGGGTACTTTCCTAACAACCAGTTCCATAGTGTGGCATCCATATCATATGACCCACACTAGCACATAGAATTACATTAATTTTCCCACGCAGGGGAGCGGACATTTCGTTTTACAAAGGGGCCATTGCCCTGCAGAAGTGAAAAATCCTCAGATTTTTCCAAGGTACAATTTGTACAATTATGTACATCTTCATGTACATGAAGTTGCCACCTAGTCGAAATAGGTGGGCAACACCCTAGATCTGAAAAATTGACTTTCAGCCTCCTAGCCCAGATCTAATCTTTACTAAAATTTTCTGACTTGGGTTTGTAGATCAGGCTACCCTGATCTCATTTTGCCTTCAACACTGAGGTGATAGCCTCCTGGTGACTCTAGAACTACAGATCTGCCTCTCCAAGCCCTAGCGCTAGCCCTCCATTGAGCTGGTTTTCCTATAACCTGAATTTTCCAGGCCAAATCCTTGTCTAGGTCCATAGATCAGGGTATATCCCAGGTGGGTTCACTGAAACGTTGGGTTGATGCTGGCTCCATTGTCCAATGCACGTAAGGCACTGATCTCCTAGCTAGCGCTAGCCCTAACTTGACCTCATTCCCATTCCCTTTGCCAACATTCATTGATAACTCAAGTTTGCTATCTGTCACTGAGTCTGTCTTCCATGGTACTAGACAGTCCCAACTCTGTCCTTACTTACCCTGTCACAGTTACGTTTCCCAAGACAGTGGTCATCACCATCAATTGCTAGTACCTAAACCCTAGAGCTAGGGTTTCCATTTACCTTACACCTTACGTACCTCAAAGTCACATTTGATCTGTTCTGGTGTCTAGGTCTGATCTCTCCTATCGGGAGCAGATCCAGGTCTCCCCCGTTGTTGTCTTGGACTAGAATAACATAAAGTGAAGGCTGTCTTGATTGGCGTGACAACCATCCATTTGGGAGTCTAGGCAGTCGTGGTTCCACCCCTTAGTTGCTTGCCCCTCTACCATCCATCCTGGATCCATTTCACACAGGCAACTACAAGGTTGGTGATAACACATCTCAATGGACCAATGAATCTCAATCCTGGCAAGGAAAGTCCGTTGAAATAGGCTCTGGAATGCCTGAAATTGTAATGATCCATGCTAAACCCCATGTGAAAAGTAGCCCGGAATAGAATAAGAGATATATCTGCATGTTGCATCATGGTAGCCCAGCTGCAAATGTATATGTGATAACAGGGTGTCTCAAATGCTTATTTAGAAGACGACATTACATATCCACTCCTCTAAACAACTCTGGTGTACCCTCTTCCCTCGCTACTCCCATCTCCCTCCTGATCTTGACCCAAATTCCTTGTTTTCCTATACCTCCTCCCTCTATGATGTCCCAAGGCATCCCCCTATCCAGGTTACCTATGCCCCCTCTTCATGCTTCTTACTTACCCACATGACATTCGAGAGGCTATTTGGGTCATGAGCTTCAGTAAAGCTACAAACGAAGAGGGATTCCAGGCTAAGTTCTTCAAACATGGCCTCCACGCACTGGACTATTACCTAGTCAATTTGTTTAGCTACATGGTTTGTGCAGGCTTCCCAAAACCTTGGTCGCACCATATTATTCACCTGATCCACAAATCGTGCACTAATGCAGATCCCAATTACTATAGGACAATCATGGTTGGCCACAATTTCTCCAAAATCTATGCTACAATCCTACATATACAACTTTCCAAGGAGCTTGAGAGGAGACACCTCAAGGCTAGAGGATAGGCAGGATTTAGACTAGCGTACTAAACCACTAACCACATTCTCACTCTCCAGGCCATCATCGAGGAGTCACACCATCATTCTTCAAAAGTTTACAATCGTTTTGTAGACTTTCGAAAAACATTTGACTCTGTCCCCAAAGTGGCATTGTTACAGCGGCTCAGAGACATTGTCATTTCTGAGACCCTTATAACTACCATTATGAGATTATGAGATTATGAGTCAATCCTTGGTCGCCTTCACACAGCCCACAAGATATCAAACTTTATCAGGAATACCATTGGGGTCAAACAGGGTTGTCCCCTCTCTCCTACTTTATTTGGGATATACATCGACGAGCTCAAGTACTTCCTACATGAGCACATCCAGGACGGAAATGGGTGGCTTCTCAATCAGGTCTTTATCTTGACCATGCTCTTTGTCAACAATGTGGTCCTCCTAGCCTCCTCACCAAAGGGGTTGCAGTGGCAACTAGACACCTTGTCCCTCTTTTGTGATCTTTGTTAGTTCACGGGAAACCTAAGTAAAACCAAGGTCATGATCTTCAACAGTTCGAAGAAACTCCTCACTGATCTTCATTTCTTTTTTCGAAGAGTGGAGATTGAGATCACTAGCACTTATACCTATTTGGGGGTACAATTCACAGGACCTCGTTTCAGCTTACGTCATGCCCTTCAACCCTGAGTTAACAAAGGATATGGATCCTTGGCCCTTCTCTAGAGACAATGCTTCAACCACCATTTTCAGGACATCTCGTCCAAGATGTCTCTCATGGACACTCTCATTCGACCCACAATCCTCTATGGTTTAGAGGTTTGGGGGCCTTGTCTACTAGACACTGATTGGGCTTCAATTGAGAGAGTGCAGATCCTCCTCCATCACATCATCAGATGCAAGCAGATAGTTCCTCAATCCATCATGCTTGCAAAGTTCGATGCCCGCCCCTTTCTGCTTGAGGCAGTTTTTCGTCTTATCTCACTCCTACACCGCCCTCAGAGCTTTGCTGACTCGGCGATAGGGCAAGATCAGTACTTGTGCTAGGCCTATCTCTCACCGCAATCCATTGCTTTGGCTAGCCCTTCGGTCTATACTAGATCTTGGTAGGAAGGGGTTATGGATCTTTTGGCATCTATTGGCATAGCGATGGACCAGCTTTCTCCATTTCAATATTCCATGGGCGCACCTAGCTTCCTCTATAGACAGTTGAGAAAAAAGATGGCTTATAGGATATCTTAGATATTCAGTCATTGATCAAGTGCAAAAAGCAACTATAGAGCTACTGGGAAAAGGGGAAAATAATTTATTCAAACATACAGGTTTCCCTTTGCTTCCTTTCTGCAATTAGTTGAGAAAAAAGATGGCAAGATGAGAATTTATGTTGTTTATGGATCCCCCAAAAAGGTCCGTAAAGATAACTATCTTAGATATTCAGTCATTGATCAAGTGCAAAAAGCAACTATAGAGCTACTGGGAAAAGGGGAAAATAATTTATTCAAACATACAGGTTTCCCCTTGCTTCCTTTCTGCAATTAGTTGAGAAAAAAGATGGCAAGATGAGAATTTATGTTGTTTATGGATCCCCCAAAAAGGTCCGTAAAGATAACTATGTTTTCCCTCAATATTTGGATTATATTTAGGATTACAACATTCTCAAAAACTGAGTTGAGCAGTGAACATCAACAAACACAGATACAGGAAGCAGATATCAAAAAGATGACAGTCACAACAAAAAGCAGACAGGAATTCCTGGTAATACCTTCCATCATTACAATGTCACCGCCACTTTATGATGTTCATGACTGTTATTTTCTAAGACTATTTGGAAATTCCAATTGCAATATTTTTAAACAATATTATAATATTTAGTAAGCATGAAAAATAGCATCTCTAACTCTTCCAGAAAACATCAAATATTTTGAAAGATGATAACTAATGTGGCAAAATTTTTAACTGTGAGTTCATGACAGAAGTACTAAGATCATATTGTTGTACTTGTACCATACATATATAGAAAAAGAGAGAGTGAGAGAGCATTACTTACTAAAAATAGGGCACGGGCTTTCCTCATTTCTAAGAACAGATACCCAATGCTTGATCAAGGGATGTGGGGGTACAAAAACCTGTGTGTCAACAATGATCATTCCAAACCATCAGCAGCTCAATAGTGTTCCATAATTTGTAGTTGCAATTTAGCCACGATTTACAATGAAAGATTGTACTAATTTAAAAGGGCACCAAAATAGAGTACCAGCATCCTTTCGCCAGCAACATTCCTGCTTTCTGTCGTTGCTAAACACTTGGCATCAAACTTAGCATTGCTTGTTTTTCTAAACTGGAAGATAAAACTTGGAAACTGCAATAATTATATAAATACCTCAGTATATGACCTAATCAAAACAACAAGAGAATCATTGTCCCAATGGACAAATATCACCAGACAACTTGCATATATATGTCATTTATAAACATCAAACAGAATTTCTATATGTTAGTTTTGGTTGCTATGAACCGGTTCTGCATTGTCCTTCAGCTGTATGGGCACTTAGTGTGTGAGGAGCACTTTCCTTCAAGGAAGAGTGCTTCATGGGAGTATGAGGGCACTTTGCCTCATAGCCACTTGTCATCTATTTTGTCACTTAGACTGGGAATGCACACTTGTTGCATAAAAATATGTATTGATGCATAAAAATGCAAGGAGTGGATGAGTTGGCACTTGTGGGTGCATAAAATATGTGGTGTTGCATAAAAATATGTGGACTCTGGAGTAGGTGAAATGGCACTTGTGAGCATGTGCCCACCTACTTGGCACATGTAAAGTGCTCAACTTGTAGACCCATTCTCCTTTGTGGACCTCCTCTACAGTTAGTATTTTACCTTACTTGTAACTCGCTCCTCTTACTCTATAAAAGGATGGGGCAGCACATCACTAAATTATTAATTTATTATTTACACAATATAGAAGAGAGCATAGAGAGAATGTAACCTCTTATTTTGTGATTCTTCATTTGGAATGATGTAAGCTTTCAAGGATGAAGTGAAGCCAAAGCTTGCTGGTCATTAGCATGTGGTGCCCCATATAGTGTTTCTCATGCTTGTGAGAAGTTTTGTTTGGGATAAACTGTAAGGGTTTTGCATTTGCAGCTTGAGATAAGCTGAAATGTTGTTGTAGTCACTGTCATTTTGTTAAAAAAGTTAAAATAAGATAAGGTAAGCTAAGTTTATTAATGTCCAACGAATGACCACAAAAGTAAGTCAATGGGACTAAAAGGATACAAACAGTATGAGTACAATGTAGGAGTGCACACTGCAAACGCAACTCCTAGACAATGCCGGAGTTAAACCTAATATAGAGTAAAATAAAGAAGGAAAGATACAAGCAATGTGATGTCCTCATAAACATGTATAAATTTATGTTAAGGCACAGAGATGCATGCGAAGAAGGAAAACAATGGGGCCAATGAAATCAAAAATGTCTAAGTCTAATAACCGATGGCGATGGGGGCGATTGAGGCACAGGCTCGCTATCACTATAAGAGTCCTCTAGAGCCACCGAGGTGTCTCACTGGACAATCCTGGGGGGTATGTAGGAGCAGGGAATACTCCTAACATCCGAGGCCGAAGGAGAAAAAATATGGATAGATCTCTAACTGCTCCGCTGAGGCTGGGAAGGCATCTGACGAGTGGGAAGCACCCTTCACTAGCTCCGCCAGGGGTTGGTCCCTCTGATGTTGTGGGGGTGTGTGGACTGATGTGTTGTTCAGCACCTCCAAGTCAATCCCAAAGATATTGGTCGATCTCCCAAAGGAAGAGGTTGAGGGGAGGGCCGAGGTCTCACCACTCTACTATCTGAAGTACTATGACACTCAGCTCGCCACTTGTTGCTCCGACCCGACGGATCAACATGGAAATATGATGTGATCTCCCTGGACGTCCCAAGGCGAGACAGGGCGTGTCTGGGCTGAGATCTGTGGCTGAAAATCTCTCTAATGAAGAGGGTTAGGCATCTCTAGTCTTGATGTCGAAAGAAAGTCGAGAGGGAACCCCCCCCCCATCTCTATAGAGGCAGTGGTAACGTCCTTTGATCTCATAGTATAGGGGCACCTAAAAATGAGGTGTACCTCTATCTCTTGCTCCTGCAAGTGACACACCTGGCAGATCCTCTCAAATTGTTGTATATGATGGTCAATCTCCACACAAAGTCTATGAGATCCCACTCGGTGTTGTCCCAAAGGAATCCTGAGGGAGTGTATCCAATGCCTAGTTGTGTATTAGAGTAGATTGGTTGGTGTGATTCTTGCTAATTGCGGAGCTCTAAGAGTTAGAATGATGAGCTTAGTGAGATGTTTTGCTTGGCGAATGAAATGCTAGAGTTTGTTAGTGATTAGCATGTGGTTTGTTATCGCCCTAGCTAGGGTTTCGGATGCATGTATCAATCCTTGCTTGAGATGAGTTGTAAAGACTTTACAATTTCCAGCTCAGAATGAGCCAATAAATTGTATTGTAATCTTCTTCCATGTGAATAGAAAGAATGAGTTTGCTGTCCCAATTCGCACTGCAGATTTGATCCTTCGGAACTAATTTTTTGAGAATTTTGAGGTTGATATGTTGTGCAAATTTTATGAACAGCTGGGTTGAGTGCTAAGCTGATTTAGCAAGTTTTTTATGTACTTTTAGATCTGATTTCGTTGCAAGTTTTGCGGCTATTAGTTAACATAATTTTCAGATCTAAATGTGCTTCTGAAATGAACTAACAGATATGTATTTGCAGTGACTATACTTTGAAGGTTCCCTATAGCTATTTGCTATTGCGGATCTAAGGTTTCTACAGGGGTTTCTGGTAAAATCAGAATCAGCATTAGGGCTGAAACTTCTATGGTGCAGAGCCATGGCATTGTGTGAGCTGAAATTTTTCATCAGCACAAAATTTCAAAACTATAAACAACAAAACAATAAGGGGAATAAATGAAAGCAATAAGTGAAAAATTGGAGACAAACTTATAACCTACTATTTGTGTCACTTCCAACACTGCCCAAATGCACCACGTCATCATCATGCTAGTTGTTGCAAGGGACTATTGTTGTTAAAATGGGTTGATGAATTATGCTATTTACCAGTGTAGTTCCATCTTTAATCAGAATCTATTAAGCACAAGTGCTAGCTTTCGAGTTACTCTGAAAGTGTTTATACCATGGGGATGCTTCATGAGATTTTGGGTACATGGTGGATGATCACCCCCTAGATGGTCCATGATGGATTTGCACATGGGAGATGGTTCGTGGTGGATTGGCACATTGAAGGTTGCTTATACAATGATTGCTTGAACTCAGTCGGGTGCTTGTTTGGCATTCTTCTTGGGGCATTGGAGTTCTCCTAAGTCCTAACAACTTGGGTAACGTCCTTCATGATGGCCACATGGAGACAATTGCTTGCTTGGAGAACGCCCTACTTAGGAGAAGTGTTATGCATCTTGGAGGAGGGCATCGGGCCCTAGATAGCATAAGGTAGCTTGGATCCCTGTATTGAGGCTTCAAGCTGGTTCAGGGATGCCTAGGTTGCAACAACGTTCATGCAAAGGGGGTTGGACCTATTACCTCAAAAACTAGCACTCTTCCACAATCAAAGATAAGTGGACACAAATGAAGTATGCGGACCCAATGCTATCATTGGCAACTCTTCAAGGAGGTACACCCAATGTAACCCCCTTCCTCTTTAGGCATTGCTATTTGGGCCACGGGAGCCTCCCCAAAATGCAGTAAGGATAAACCTGTTATAATCACAATAGGAAACAGTTCTATCCTTGCAAGACCTTCCCACTGTTAGTAGACCAATGCCTAAATGTGTCAATGAAAGATATGTACGATAAACCCTTTGGCTTGGAAGGTTAGGAGCAATGATGAATATACAATATGCCTACGTAATTTCCTGAAATATAGACCAGCAAGATAAAACATGAAATACCTCCTAAATTAACCACAAGAATTGCACAAAATTTACTTTCTGGCAATCCCTAACCAAAGGACCTTCAATTCCCACAAGGGCACACTTGCTTGGGCAAGTCCAAGGTTAGTTTTGGGACTGATTTTTGCTTCAGGTCTGCATTTTTCTGCATTCAAGATTACCCAGAAATATTATCGGCTTCAAATCCCCCCAGGGTCACCCTGGGTGACCTAGGAATTGAGCAAATCTTCCTCAAACCCCTAGGGTTTAACTTCTCTGTCAAAATGAACCTGCGATAACACCTCAACCATATCTGCAATTAACCCTAAGATCTGAGTCACCTAGCCCTAGGATGATGTCACCTCTTTTAGGGAACTTTTAGGGCTAAAAATTGACTTTTTAGTTTTTTGCAAGTTTTTTCAACTTCTAAGGTTTTTTGCAAGTTTTTTGCAAGTTTTTTCAACTTTTAAGGTTTGTAACTTTTTTGCAATAGTTTATCAAGATATGAAATTTACTACTGCAATTAACAACTTCAAAAAATCACTGTTAAAATTCTTGGGGCACCAAATAATATTTTGGATTTTTGCAAAACTATAAAAAATTTAGGGGTTTTCACAGTATTTGATTTTTTTGTCTTTATAACAGTATATAGTACAAGAAATTGATAAAAAGAGATTTTGGGTGAAGGTACGGGAATAAGAACTAGACCTTATTCCTTGGGCACCAAGGGATCGTGATCAACATACCTCCAAGAATTTGGCAATTTAATTTTGTATGAGTTAGGCAAAATTAAGAAACCCTAGGTTGTGTTGCCTTTGACATAACTAGAGCAAAATAAAGAAGCCAAGGCCCAATTACAGGAGAGGCTCTCCAGGGTAGAGACGTTTCACCTTACAAGACAATGTTATTGTGCATAAAAACTGTTACGCTTAATATGCAGAAGCTTTAAATATTAATGTTCAATTGTACAGGAGACAATATATATATATATATGGTAAATAATGAAAATGAATGATGTGATACAATGAATGTGCCAACTATCTATATATATAATTCTAAAGGCACTTGAGGTAACTATTCACAAGGGTCAAATCCCTTAGTCAGTCTTAACTACTAATGATAATTCAACATCTTTTTAATATTAATTTTTCTACATTGTCTCTCCCTTAAGGAAAGCTTTGTCCTCAAAACTATCTAGGCAATCTTCTTCATCCATTGGAATATACTCTTGAATTTCTACTTCCTTCTAGTAAATTCCTTTCAACAATTGCACGATTTAAAATGCCTTCAAATTCCCCTTGGAATAATCCTTCATTGTTCACGCAATCTGAGAGCCTAACAAATAATATTAAAGCTTCATTTGTACACAAGATATTTTCACCTTATATAACTTTTTGATATAATAACTTGTTCATTGAAACACTTATGTCTCTTGTATTTAAACCGTTCGACGGCTCTCTTTCTTTTCTTCTTTTTAGATTATATATATTCTTCTCTATGTCTTTATTCTCATGCGCATTTTAATAACTAAACATTGAATTAATTTTTAAGATGAATCACAACAATCAAACTGACACAAGCTTTCGTTTATTTCTTTCCACGACCACCCACACTAACAAATTATTTTAACACCTGGTAGTCAAAGCTATTTGAATTGCAAGGGTTCTCCAGTGTTGTGCAATAAGCTATTTTATCAACATTATATCCATCATCCCACATAGTACGAGACAATTTAGGGGTCTTTACAGCATGCTCCAACTTACTAATCATTCTAATTAGAATCCCATAGATTGAATTAATCAAAATACACTTAACCAATTTTACACCCAGCTCTATCTTGTACGCTTGACTTTCTACCGCTAGGCCTTCCAAGAGAACAGAATATGTGAACTGGTTAGGAAAACAATCCTTTTTAATCATATTATCAATGATTGAAATAGCTTTGTCAACCCTATGATGTTTATGAAGGGCGTGAAAAATGGTGTTGCATACAACCAAATTTGAAGTATGCCCATTGTCAATCATCTCATCAAACATCACAACAAATTCGTCCACTTGTCCTTTCATCCACAACATACATATAAGAATTGCATATGTATATTCATCTGGCACACAGTGACTTTTCTTCATTTCCAGAAAGAGTTTCAACACATTTTCAACCAGAAGAAATGGGCAATGAAATTTGCCATAATAGGTATTATGTTGTAAGCGTTGCATGATCTCAATCCAACTGAACTTCAAACTCCGCATAAATTGCAGACTTGCCTGATTCCCATTTTTCGTTGTTCCAGAAACCCCATGTCATATGTGAACGAGAATAATATTGTCCCGCAATTCTGTTGTACGGTAGTTTCCGCTACATTGTTTTCTATGATTCCAATTGAATCTCATGCGATGTATGTTATCATCAAACCTTCCATTATCTAACTCACTTAAATCCACTATTTTATAAAAGCTCTAATTCCCACGTGCATTTGGCGTAAGTATCAGTGTTGGTAATAGCATTGATGGCATTAAAGTTAATGTTGCCATCATAGAAGCAGATCATCGAATATATCAAGGAATCCCCTTCCATCTTCCAAGATGTTTGACTAATTCCCATGAGGTACTCTTTAGGCTCGTTTTTTTCTAATGCAGGTTTGAGTTTAATAAATTGGATGAACTCTGTTCTATTACTCTCGCCCTTTTTCAAGCCTCGTTCTATATGACTTTGTATCCTTTTAAGAGCCATTTCATTGGCTATCCAGAAATTGGACACGATTTCTCCCAGCGTCTAAATGGAACCCATGGTTTTTATATGCATCTAATGTACCTTTGGTGGCACTGTAAGTGGCTAATATTTTTTTCTAGTGGCGGTATTTCTCGACGTGAGCCAGGTATCTTCGAAGGTGACGGATTTTCTGGATTGATGCACTGTCAAATGCTGTAACTAATTCTCGAATTTCAATCATCTCCATTACACTAGGTTCATCCAAGTCTACCCCCGCTAACGGATTTGATGGGTCTTCCATATCATGAATAAGATAAGATAAGATAATGTCCAACAAATGACCACAAAAGTAGGACAATGGGAATGAGTGGTACCATGAGAACAATACAAAGTGGGAGCGTAAAAGTAGCTCCTATAAAAGATAAAAAGCAGCAGTCAAATCAAACCCTAGTTCTATAAATGGAGAGTAGATCTTGGAGAAGAAAATATACAAGTAGAGATATGAAGAGAGTTGATCCAAGGAAGGAGAGTGGATCCAAGAACTATGACGCAAAAATGGTGATGGTGAAATTGCCATGGTCCATTGAAAGCACTGGAAACACTGGAAACATTGGGAGCATCTCTCCTACAATCCAAGGCCGACTGAAGGAAGCTCAAGAGAGTACTTTGTCTAGAGGAAGAGCTAGAAAAGAACTGCAATGAGTGGTGCATCGCTGCCTAGAGGAGGGCACTTGATGCTGCAATCTGGAAGAAGTCGTTTATCTGTCATGATGGGGCTAAGATTGTCCCTGTCATTAGTGTTGGGCAAAGGTAGAGGTGGACTGTCGTGTCCTAATTGAGCGATCAAGGTCTATGCCATCCTCTATATGTCTCTAGGTGCCCCTAGAGGAAGGAAGTGATACACTAAATGGATCCTAATCTCAATTAAGAATATTGTTGAAGGGTGAAGGAGCAAAGGAGAAGGGCCTCCTGCAAATATAAGGCTGGAGTCTAGACATCTCTGATCAGGGTATCTGAAAACTCTAGACAAAGTTTGGAGCTAGCTGAGAAGAAGGTCCCTAAAAAGATGATGAAACTGCAGTAGATTTTGTAGTAAATAGGACACTGAAAGATGAAGTGCTCCTCAGCCTCAACCTCTCAAAGGTGACATACCTGGTAGATCCTATCTGAACAGTCGAGCTAGTGATCAATTTCTACCCAGAGGCAGTGAAAGCCCACTCTGAACTGGCCTAAAGGAATATGAAGAGCATGTGCCCAATGGCGGAATGTGTAAGGAGGACGTGTTGGGGTTTGTGCAACTTCAGAAGCTATTCTTATTGTCCTCCTTCGAGAGTTGAATTTGTTGTAGTCATTCATCTAAACCCTAGAAAGAACAATGTAATCCTTGGGGTGAAAAGCCAGCAATAAAAGAATAAAATAAAATTATGAAATATAAAATTATTATTGCACCCCCAAGTGAAGTCGGCCCCAGTTAATTTCTGGGTGGGAAAACAGTATAAATAGGAGGCGCCCTTCCTCATTATTACACACAACATCAATGCAGCAGCACAAGTGAAGTGCGCAGTTTCTGGCAGAAGTGCAGCTACACAACAGCTCAGAAGAAGACTATTTTTTTAGGGTTTCATCTTTGGAAAGTAATTCCATATTTTTCTTTTCTTTCTTCTTTGTACTTTGATCTCATAATTATTATCTCTAGACGAAGGTTGTTGGGTTTTCTCCCAATTGGGTTCCCCAGGTGAAAAATACTTGTGTTATTGTTTTGTGCTTTGTCCATCTTCTAGTGATCCTATTGATAAATGCAATTAAGATATACTGCTATAATATTTAAGAAAATCTAACATGGTATCAGAGCAGTACTAGAAGAAGTTGTTGCCGCCTAAAACACACTTGGACACGGGTAAGTCTCCCAACCGCTGTGTGTGTTCCTGAGGATAGCTTATGTGTTGAGAACCCACTGTCACCTCAGTTCTAAACTCCTCTGTTTAGACCACAACTCCTAAAGGCCAAGGGGGTAATCCCTACTTACTAAGTTCTTTTTTTTTTAAGAATGTTTTCTGGGAGTTGTAAATTACAAAAAATGACAATCAGCGTGCAGTGATGCAAATATTTCAATGTCAAGCAAACCCTTTAACAATCAACCAGTAATGTATGCAAGAGATAAACAATCAAATAATCAAAATGACCAGTGTTGTCTCTACTCAGGCTATGGAGTCACAATAATTAACTTCAAATAATTTTCCTAAAGCATCAACTCACTTACTCTAACAAATATACAAGAACACGATGACTTCCAATAAATGAGTAAGTTAAAATTAAGTGATTGCAAAGTAGAGAAATGCAAATGATTGTAACAATGTTATGCAAGTGGTCCTGTAAGTTTTAGTAAATTTTATGTCTCTCTTTGACTTGGGGAATTAAGGTGTTTGTTGCAAAGAAATGAACTATTCTAGATGTCTACCCCAAGAGACTATCTCCTTCAATTAGAGAGAGAATGTCGGGCGCTCAACATGGGAACACAAGGTTCCTACCTAGCTCCACGAGTCAAACTCGAAATTTGTTGGGTGCTCAACTGGAGGAAACAAAGTGCCACAAAGCCCCCTATGGCCTCTACCCCACTAGCTCCACAGGTCAAGCCTCTTTTTCTCCTTTCTAATGTAGATACTTATCTGGGTGCCTATTAAACTAGCCAACGCTAATTTTCTCCCTTTCTTGTCACCCAGGGTCGGATCAACCAACAAGGGGAGTGAATACAGGGCGAAGATTGGGGCAAGGGTTTATTTTAAGCGAAATGAATAATTTAACAATTATTAATAATGCAAGCCAGCACCATATTGCAAGGATGGCATAATCGAATCACTTGCAAGGTGTGGGCAAATAAAAATGAAAGAAAGAAAGACACAAGCCAGCACGATTTCACAAGGATGGCAAAGCCGAATCACTTGCAAGGTGTGGGCAAATGAAAATAACAAAACAAAAAAAAACACTAGCTGGCATGATTTTGCAAGGATGGCATTGCCAATCACTTGCAAGGTGTGGACAAAAATAAAGAAGAAAATAAAAACAAAATGAAACTCTAACTAATCTAAACCCACGCCAATCAACAATTGCTTATGCAAAGGTGAGCAAGCCCGACTTCTATCGCTAGCAATGGGTGGCAAATAAATGAGACTTGATTTAACTGAAATTGCAAAGCAAAAAATCAAGTCCAAGAAACTCTCTTGGACTTGTTACAAAGGCCGAAATTTCAGGGTAAAGAAAGAGGTAAAAGAAGAGAAAAACCGTGTTTTTTCCCTCTCTTGAAATGGCCTTGAAGCTCTTCCGTTGGGGTGGCCTTAAAACTCTTCTATGGCTATGTTATCACATATATAGTAGTCGAGTTACCATATTCTATTTTTCAGATTCCAGTACACTTTTCAGCCAGTTCCCTTACATATGAGATGTTGAGATGAGCATCTATGATGGATCATTATTTGATGATGGACTATAATACTCTCCCATGCCATGACCGAGTCTCAGGACACTCAGAAATGAGGACTGATGTAGTCATTTAGCCATTTGCAGAGCAAGCAGTAGTGCCCAGAGTTGCATCAGTAGCTTATCATTGGACAATTGTTGGTTTAGATTGATTATTTACATGTTTATGACTCGGCATATATTATCTTGTGTTATGGTTATTATTGCTCTTATACTCATTCTTGTGACATGTCTTAGCATCTAATGTCATGATCTGATGGTCATATAAATATGTGGACTTGGATGAATTGATATTATGTATGTATGTCCCTACTTAGACCTGGAAGTTCTTGACTTATACTCATTGGTTTTACCCTCCCTAGGGAGAATAGAGATAATCATTTCCACCATACTTTGGCTTGCCAGTGTTGGTTTCATGGTTCACTATCTCCACTCATCCATTACCTTCCAGCTATGTTTCCAACCCGACCTACTACTTGACTTGTGGCATGGAGGACCTTTCCCCACTAGAGCCTCTTTGTTGGACAAGCTTCCCTGTTTATTTGTGTCTCGGCTCTGAGTTGCCTAGGTTGTGTTGGCTAAACCTGAAACAAGTAGTGCTGCTATCAATACAATGTATCTGGAAATGAATGAATATCTTATGAAAAAGCCCATTCATGAAAAGTAGTGTTTTTAAACATACATGAATGCAAGGCAAGCTTAATGAAATTGGCTTTGAAGTACATTGAAATGAATATCTTAAAACATTCATGAAAAGTAGTGTTTTTAAACATACATGGATGAATGAAGCCTCAATAATAAGAAATCTGTGTAATAAATACATGGACCAAGGCTATGGAAAATCAAAGGCCCAAAAAGCAATGGTTCCTCAAAGTTATATCTAAAGATTGTTGGCCTCACTTGTATTGATTTTGACTGTGAGCATTTGTCAAGGTGAATAAGCACCTCTAAACGTAACTTATCCATTTGTGAGACACTACCATCCCCTGTGTTGTTGCTTGTCCAGCATATGCTAAAGTGAGTATCCCCTTTCCATATCCAAAGTGTCACAGTGTCGAGTTGGTAGTCACCCTTCAGCCTAGCCTTTTGATTTTAGCCTTCACCCTTCACTAGCAAATTGATTACAACTATGAAGTGAGTATGGTCTTGAAAGTCTGGTCTAAGTTATAGTTAATGAAACTCTATATTTAGTTGATAGATCGCCAATGAAATGATTGCTACTTGTTATAATTGTTATTTGAATGATTTGTAGAGCATGTCTTAACCTTTAAACATTTGTAGCGAATGGATGTTAGCCTGGGTTATATTATTGATCATTTACAGATTACTATTTTATATGTCTAGGCATATTGGATATTATTCTTGATTATACAGAGATCTGTAGGGTGTATGAGTATGCACCTTAGATGGATTTGGACTCCGTAAGTCCAATGAGACAACTTGCTTTCAGTTCCGGGCAGTTACAGGGGTGATTTGGCTCAATTTACCATTCTAGAGCAGTTTTGCCATGCTAAATGGCCTGTCGGGTCAAAGAGATCATCTGATGGTTTCACCTAGGGCGTTGTATGAGGAGGGGGTGGTCTAGCCGCTTGTTTCTACCATATTACCCCCCTCCCAGAGAGCCTAGTGGGCTCAAATGGACAACGCTGGCACCCTAGGAGGCAGTTTTGGGCATATCACATTTCTCGAGGCAAATTTAAAATAATAAAAAAGGCTACTGAAAAATTCGATTTGGGCTACTGCGGCAAGGAAATGGCATGGGATGAGTTTTGATGATGAGTATGATGTCTTCCACTCCTTCTTCAGCAGTTTCAGCACTTGGATGGACCCACAGCCATCTCTCGGGCATATTTTATTATTTTATGGAGCTTTTGGAGGCTCATGATTTCCTCGGAGAGACACTATTTTGCACTTAAAAAATTATATTATTTTTATTGTGCCATGGGGACACACTAGGAGAGTTAGTTAACACTCCCTAGACCCACCATGAGCTTTATTTATTTTTTATTGAGTAAGATCCCCTCTCCTAGGGTAATTTGGTCCATTTATATATTATATTATTGTACTGATCCATGTACTCTATGTTGAGCTCATCTCAACCGTTGATTAGAACATTTTGATCTTTTAATCTTAGCTACCCATTTGAAAAGTGGTTATGATTTTGGTTCTCTCATTCCTATTTAAAGGATGGAGCTTCTCATTGTAAAGGGGTCTTTGGCTCTTGGATCTGGATAATAGAAACTTTTTTGTGGAAATTCTTGGATCTCCTTTGCATCTGGTGTTCTTAGATGGTGATTGGAAAATCTGTTGCTTCCTAGCATTTGGGTATTTGTTGTGAGATCTATATTTTTTTGGAAACATTGTCTTGTCTACAGGAGGGCGACTTCAACTTGGGCGTTTTTGCAGGGGTTCCTCAATTCACTTGGCTTGGCTTCGCTTCGCTTGTATCAGGGGGTTTTTGTTAGTATCATTGCCATATATGATTTCATCTTGCTATTTTTCTATAGCATTTGTTCTTTTCTCGTGACGCATCAAATCTGATATGGTTGACGTTTGTTGTGCAGAAGAGAGGGTGCATTGGCTTCCTTGGGCAAATCGTTTCACATAGAGGCTTCCTTCAAATCTTCTCAAATTGATTGGGACAGCATAGATCATCATCATCAAGGCATCTACAAGGTTTTCCAGGTAAGATCTACAGGTTAGTTCTTCTTTTCTAGATCTCAATCCATTGGCATCTTCATTTTCATGTTAAAACCCTAAATATAAAAAATCAAAAAATATTATGGATCAAACCGCTTGATCTCTCAGCGAACCATTTTTGGGTTTTGTAGATAGGGTCAAACCCTAAGTGGGTATTCAAAAACGTTTTGCTAAAGTGACTCCATTTGGCCCAAATCCCAAGGCACTATTCTCCAAACCCTAGCGCTACCCTTCATATTGCCTCCTTCTCTTGCGATTTGATCTTTTCCTTGTGGCTCGAGTGCTTTGATACTGTAATACCTTCTTTCTGGTCTACCCCTTGGTACTAGGTAGCCCCAATCTTGTCCTTACCCTCCCTGCATTGGTCACGTTTCCAAAGGCAGTGGATATTGTCATCTTTTGCTAGTACCTTAATCTCAGATCTAGTAATAAGCTTCTAGGTCACTTGTATTTTGAACTTAGATCAAATTTCATATCTCATAAACCCGTGATCCAAGCCCTAATTCCCCTTGTGACTTCATCCATAGATCTAGGGTTTACTCCACCTTATGTACTTCAACTCCATTTGATTTGATCAAGTGTTTTGGTTTGATCTCGACTATCGGGAGTAGATCTGGGACTCCCCCATTGTTGTCTTGGGCTAAGACAACATCAAGTGAAGATTACCTCGATTGGCGTGACAACCATCCATTTGGGACTCGAGGCTATCTTAGTTCCACCTCTTTAGTTGCTTATCCCTCTACCGTCCATCCTGGATCCACCTCATAGAGGCAACTACAAGTTTGGTGATAACAGGCTAAAATTTGACAGAGTTTTGCCTTGTTTTATTACTAACCTGCTAAAAACCAGCAAACAGAAAAATGATAAAATGTGCCCAAAATCACTTTGGGGAAGTTAGTATGTTAGTGCAATATATATACAAAATTTACACAAAGTGCCAAATGAATAATTTTTGAAAGAACTTGAGTATAAAAGGGTTAAAACCAGATTTGAAACACCCAACAAACTAAAATTAAAATGCAGAAATTGGTATGTAAAGAAAGAGAAAATTGGTCCTTTGTTCTTCAAGAAGTGAAGCAATGGGGCATCCAACCGAGGAATCCCACTTTTCAATCCAAATAACCTGCAACTTATAAGATTTTCACTACACAACTACTAGACAGTGAAAATCAAATAATGAGAAAAGAAATCATAAACCTCAAACTCGAAAATATATGAATTTCTTTACTACAAGAATGAAAACCAAATATTTATGGAATACAAATACCATAAATCTTACCAAAGCAAATTAGTATGCTTCATTGGCCAACCAAACTTGTGTAGCTCCTTAAGCATGGAAGCAAATCATCAATGGGAGCAATGGACACAAGATTCCTCCAAAGATTTGACTACCAAAGCCAAATGGCTGAAAATTACAATGGCCAAAGCAAGAGCTATGGAATGAGAGCATGAGCAAGAGAGTGGGTGAGTGTGGATGTGTTTGTAACCCAAATGAGGAGGGTAAGCCTCCTTAAATAAGAAAAATGAAAGAGAGAGGCTCTTTGCATGCTATACAAGTGTCACAAGGGAAAGGGGGGCGAATTTGCTCAAGGAGGGAAAAACCATGGTTTGAGATCTCAAATATGGGGAGAGAAGCCCCTAATTTAAAGCTTTTAACCTTATTTCTATGTCAAATGGGGAAGAAACCACCATAGTGGGGCCCTTTCCATTGACTTTAGCTCACCCAACCAATCAAAGAGAGAAGGGGGCACCCCCCTAGATTCGGCAACTCAAAACTTGTTACATTCTTGCTTGGGGGTGTTGAATTTTCAGCATTAGCATAAACTTTAAAAATTTGCAGATAAACATAAACAGATCAGCAGTGCAGTAAAAACACATTCATCACATCAGCACACATGGACACAATATTTTTCACTGGGGAAACCTTCAAAGGATAAAAACCCCAAAAGCATTAATAGCTCATCTCGTCAATGAGATGGCTTAAGAAATTCTTCAAAAGTTCCTCAAATCCAGATCTGGACTTTGACCACAGTAACTATAAAATTCATCAGTAAAAATTAGACTGATAATTTTACCCACAATTTCCAGAATTAAAGAAAATTACCAATTTAGGGCTTTCTCAGAAAAAACTGAGATTTTCTCTCCTGCGCGAAAATATCAGACTGCTAAAAACTGCCTAAAAATATCAGACTGTCTGAAAACTGCCCAAAAATATCAGACTGTCTGAAAACTGCCCAAAAATATCAACCTATTGAAAACTGCCCGAAAATATCAGACTGTCCGAAAACTACCTGAAAATATCATACTGTCTGAAAACTACCCAAAAATATCAGCCTACTGAAAAGTGCCCGAAAATATCAGACTGTCTGAAAACTGCCCAAAAATATTAGACTGCTGAAAATTGCCTGAAAATATCAGACTGCTAAAAACTGCCTGAAAATATCAGACTGCTGAAAATTGCCCGAAAATATCAAACTGCTGAAATCTGCCCAAAAAATGGAATGTTGAAGATAGCTGAAGATGGACTTTGCTGATAAAACCCTAGCTAAGGGTTTGAACATAAGATAGTCTTCTTCTCCTGTGAGAGCAAAAATGTGTGTAACAAATGAGAAGGCTTGATCTTCTTTTATAGTCTTTGTTCCCCTCTAAGTGGACAAGACTAGGAAAAATAAATAAATAAAATATTTTTATTCTTTCCCTAATTTCACTTTCACTTTTACCAAAAAGGTACTTTTATTTTTTCGTTTACTTTTATAAGAAGTCCTTTAATTAAGAAAAATAAAAATAATAATATTTTTATTATTTTCCTAATTTCACTTTCACTTTTACCAAAAAGGTACTTTTATTTTTTTCCTTTGACTTTTATAAGAAGTCCTTCAATTTTGTTTTCCACCTATGGTCCTTTTAGGTGGACAAGATTAGGAAAGATAAAAATATTAATATTTTTGTTCTTTTCCTAATTTCACTTTCACTATTACCAAAAATGTACTTTTATTTTTTTTTCTTTTTGACTTTTGACTTTGGCCTTTTACCAAGTGCCCCTGTGGTACTTTTTTATTTCAAAAGTACATCATCATAAACCAAGAGAGTTATTAATGCTTTATCTCACACACTGTGTGACACCTAGATCTGGTACTAGGGTAACTTAACCAAGGGGAGCTAATCCTTGGAGAAGCACACCAAGCCCATAGATCAAGGGTCAAAGTGCCACACACATGCCCAGACTTAGTCTAGGGCTTACAGTGTCTTCATTCTCCCAGAGAATGGCTACTCAAAACTAAGCTGAGTCTACCAGTCCCAGACTAGTCTACATCGTGGTCCCGGCGTAGATGTCTACTCAACACAAGGTTGAGTCTACCCAGGGCAGATCTGGGTTTATATCATGGTCCCGTACCAGATATCTACCATTCAACAGAATGGTCCCTCAACACTGGGTTGAGTCTTCACTGTGGTCCTGGACCAGGTGGTCCCATTCTCCGAAGAGAAGGGCTCTCGATGCTGCTCAGAAAATCAACACTCCCTCTTAGGGAGAGAGGCATTCTCTGCCATACCAAGCTTGTCACGAAAGTACACAAACTTTGATGCTGTTAGAGGCTTGGCCAAGATATCTGCAATCTGTTCATCTGTACGAATATACTACAACTTCAGAGCACCTCTCTGCACTAGGTCTCTGATGAAATGATACCTCATTTCAATGTGTTTCGATCTGTCATGAAACACTGGATTCTCTGAAAGCTTTATGCAACTCTGATTATCACAATGGATGATCGTTGAGTCAAGCTTTCCCTCGAACAGATCAGATAACAACTTTCTGAGCCAAACTGCTTCCTTGCAGGCATCGCTTGCAGCAATATACTCTGCCTCAGCTGTACTTTGAGCTATGGAACCCTGCTTCCTACTGGACCAAGAGATCATTGCTGATCCCATACTGAAGCAATAACCAGAGGTACTTTTCCGGTCGACTGCACTACCAGCCCAATCTGAACCTGAATATCCAGATAACAATACTCCACTGCTGGAAGTATACCTGAGCCCATAAGTGATAGTCCCTCGCACATATCTGAGTACATGTTTGGCGGCTACCAAGTGTATGTACTTCGGATCTGACATGAACTGACTCAGTGCATTCACTGTGTAGTAGATGTATGGTCTTGTATGCACGAGATACATCAGGGAACCAATGAGCTGTCTATATAGAGTAGAGTCCACATTCTGTGAACTAGAGGCTAAGTCCCGCAACTTTGTCAAGTTGGTAGTCATTGGTACGCTCATGGACTTGCAGTCCTGCATCCCAAATCTCTGCAAGATATCCATTGCATACTTTCCTTGTGTCAGGAAGATCTCACTTGGCTTTTGCCAGACTTCTAAGCCAAGGAAGTAATGCATCATTCCGAGATCTTTCATCTCGAATTCAAAGGTAAGCTGCCTCTTACACTGGTCTATCAACTGTTCATCACCTGTAAGAAACAAGTCATCTACATATAGAACAAGTATCAAGACATGATTATGAACAACTTTAAAGTACAAGTTAGAATCAGCTGTACTTTTGGAGAACCCCAAGCTATGGAGAAATCCATCCATCCTGGCATACCAGACTCTTGGAGCCTGTTTTAGTCCATACAAGGCTTTCTTCAGTTTACATACATGGGTCTTCTTCCCATGAGTAACAAAGCCTTCAAGTTGTTCATTATAAACCTCTTCCTCAATCTTACCATAGAGAAAGGTTGTCTTTACATCCATCTGATGTAACTTCCATCTGAATACTGTAGCAAGTGAGATGATGGTTCTGACGGTAGTGTACCTGGCAATAGGTGCAAATGTCTCGTCATAGTCAATGCCTTCTTTCTGAGTGAAGTAACGAGCTACGAATCTGGCTTTATACTTCTCCACACTGCCATCTGCAGCATGCTTGATCTTATAAAGCCATCTGGAAGTCACTATAGACTTTCCTGTAGGTCTGGGAAAAACTTTCCAAACATCATTCTTCATGATTTACTTATACTCTTCAATCATGGCATTGACCCATATCTGTTTACTTGTTGCTTCTTCGTACGATGAAGGTTCTGAACTGATAAGATGACTCATAAGACTGGAGTACTTCTGTGGTCTTATGCTTTCTCTGAAAGTCCTTGGAGGAGCTTTATGCTTCTCGGCTTCTTGTACCGTTTCTCGGTACCAAGCAGGTCTCCTTTTGGAAGGAAGAACTTCAAGTAATTATTCTAGTGGACTTTGAATGTTGTCAGGAACATCTGGAGTTTGATCATCAAACTCTTCCTCCCTCTGAATTTCTGAATCTAGAAACTCAAGTGGAGGAACTGCATCTTCCGGTGAAAGCTCTAGTGTTTTACGAAACACCACTTCCTCATGGAAGATCACATCTCTGCTGACCTCAATGTACCTCTGTCCAGGTATATATACTCGATAAGCCTTCGAGCAATCACTGTACCCAACAAATAAGCCTTTCTTACCAGAAGGCTCTGGCTTGGCCCTCTTTTCTTTTGGCACATGAACATACACAGGAGTGCCAAATATCCTCGTGATCAACTGCAGGTTTCTTCTTGGTGAAGACTTCTTCTGGAGTCTTCTCACCCAAGATAGCATGAGGGTTTCTGTTCTGGATGTACACTGTAGTTCCGGTAGCTTCAGCCCATAAAGACAAAGGAAGATCTAGATCAGTGATCATGGCTTTAGCAGCCTCACAGATCGTTCTATTCTTCCTTTCTACAACCCCATTCTGCTAGGGGTTGTAAGGCACTGTCAGCTCTTTATTCATTCCTACTTCTCGACAAAAATCATCAAACTCATTAGATTCATACTCACCTCCATTATCTAATCTCAAGATACGGATGTGCCTGCCAGTCTGATTTTCAATCAGTGTCTTGAACTCTTTGAACTTGTCAAAGGTTTCACTCTTGGCCTTGAGGAAGTAAATCCAAGACTTCCGAGAGTAGTCATCAAGAAACAAGACATAATATAAACACCCACTCAAGGAGAGTAAAGACATGGGCCCACAAATGCCAGAATGAATCAAATCCAAAATGCCTTTAGATCTACTCTTGCTTCTGGGAAAGGATTTTTTAGTGTTCTTACCTAGAGCACATCCTTTGCAAATTCCTTCATGCTTTGGAGAAACATCTGGCATACCTGTGAGCCGAACCATCTTCTGCAATCCTGGGAGAGCTGTGTAGTGAAGGTGTCCAAACCTTCTATGCCAAAGTTCACAAGGATCAACTGTGTGATGTACCAAAGCATGAGTGGAAACTTTGGAGGCCTTGCCTTGCAGAGGTTTCCCTCTCGAACCCCAATCTGAACTGCTAAGTCTAGATCTGTGTCTTTTGCCCATAAAAAGACCTTTTTTTCCATAAAGAGGACTTTGTGGCCCTTGTCTTCTAAACTAGCAACAAATAAAAGATTCTTCTTTAACCCAAGAACATAAAGAATATCATCAATATGAAGAACCATACCTGAGTCAAGTTGAAGTGAAGTTGAGCCAACTCCTTCAATCTTGTAAGTGGAGTCATCTCCAAGTTCTACCTGAGTGGTGAACTTCTTCTTTCTGTAACTGGTAAGGGTACCACGGTTACCTGTCAAGTGCCTGGAGGCACCACTGTCCACCAACCAAGAAGTGGAGCAAGCTAAGAAAGAACCAGTTAGAGCAGAAATCAAATAGTAATAGTACTCTCTTTTAGGCTCATCCGTTTTATTAGCCCTGGTTTTCTTCTTCTTCTTTGGTTCTTCATCTTCTTCTTCCTCTGCTTCTGCAATAGATGCTTGAAACCTTCTCTTGGGTTTCTTCTTGTTCTGCCTGCAGTCTCTAGCATAATGTCCAAACTTGTGACAAGTATAACATTCAATCTTGGACATGTCAGAAAACTTACCCTAAGGTTTCTTACCCTTCTTCTGCTGAGGGAAAGGCTTCTTGAACTTCTTGGTCTTTGCTGCAAGTGCAAGGTTATCCTGCTTGATTACCTTGTTAGTGTTCCTTGTTTCTTCTTGTATGCAATCATGCCGAAGCCTTTCAAAGGTTGGTTGATTTTCTCGTCCACAGACGGATGCCATGAAGGTTTCCCAAGAGCTTGGGAGACCATCAACCACTGTTTGTACAAGATCATCATCATCAACAGTAACACCAATAGCAAGGAGTTGATCTCTTACTTGTTTGATCTTGGTGAAGAAGGAACCAACACTTTCATCTTTGTTCAGCTTCAAAGTTTGTAGCCTCTTCTTTAAGACTCTCTTTTGACTGGGAGCCTGACTGGGAGCCTTCTTTTCATAGAGGTTTACCAATGTATCATAGCATTCTTTAGCAGTCTTCAAGGATGTGATGTTAGGCATCAATTCTTCTTTGATA
>LPNX010122641.1:317261-354616 GCA_001517045.1 Pseudotsuga menziesii
ACCATTACCAATTTAGGGCTTTCTCAGAAAAACTAAGATTTTCTCTCTCCTACCCGAAAATATCAGACTGCTGAAAACTACCTGAAAATATCAGACTACTGAAAACTGCCTGAAAATATTAGACTGTCTGATCACTGCCCAAAAATATCAGCCTGTTGAAAACTACTCGAAAATATCAGACTGTCTGAAAACTGCCTGAAAATATCAGACTGCTGAAAACTGCCTGAAAATATCAGCCTGTCTGAAAACTGCCCAAAAATATCAGCCTGCTGAAAACTGCCCGAAAATATCAGACTGCCTGAAAACCGCCTGAAAATATCATACTGCTGAAAACTGCCTGAAAATATCATACTGCTCAAAATTGCCCGAAAATATCAGACTGCTGAAATCTGCCCAAAAAATGGAACGCTGAAGATAGTTGTGCAAAAATGTTGAAGATGGACTTTGCTGATAAAACCCTAGCTGAGGGTTTGAACATAAGATAGTCTTCTTCTCCTGTGAGAGAAAAAGTGTGTGTAACAAATGAGAAGGCTTAATCTTCTTTTATAGCCTTTGTTCACCTCTAAGTAGACAAGATTAGGAAAAATAAAAATAATGATATTTTTATTATTTCCCTAATTTCACTTTCACTTTTACCAAAAAGGTACTTTTATTTTTTCCTTTGACTTTTATAAGAAGTCCTTCTTTAATTAAGAAAAATAAAAATAATAATATTTTTATTCTTTTCCTAATTTCACTTTCACTTTTACCAAAAATGTACTACTTTTATTTTTTTCCTTTGACTTCTTAAGAAGTCATTTTATTTTGTTTTCCACCTGTGGTCCTTTTAGGTGGACAAGATTAGGAAAGATAAAAATAATAATATTTTTATTATTTTCCTAATTTCACTTTCACTATTACCAAAAATGTACTTTTATTTTATTTTTCTTTTTGACTTTTGACTTTGGCTTTTTACCAAGTGCCCCTGTGGTACTTTTTTATTTCAAAAGTGCATCATCATAAAACAAGAGTTATTAATGCTTTTATCTCACACACTGTGTGACACCTAGATCTGGTACTAGGGTAACTTAACCAAGGGTAGCTAATCCTTGGAGAAGCACACCAAGCCCATAGATCAAAGGTCAAAGTGCCACACACATTCCCGGACCCAGTCTAGGGCTTACAGTGTCTTCATTCTCTCAGAGAATGGCTACTCAAAACTAAGCTAAGTCTACTAGTCCCAGACTCGTCTACATTGTGATCCCGGACCAAATCTCTACTCAACACAAGGTTGAGTCTACCCAGGGCAAATCTGGGTTTATATCATGGTCCCAGACAAGATATCTACCATTCAACAGAATGGTCACTCAACACTGGGTTGATCTTCACTGAGGTCCCAGACCAGGTGGTCCCATTCTCCGAAGAGAAAGGCTCTCGATGCTGCTCAGAAAATCAACAGGGGGGGCCCGTTAGGGTTTTAAATTTATCTTAGGGACCTAATATAAACATTAGAACCTTTACTTGGCCACCCCAAGTGACTAGTTGCTTTTCCAAAATTTGGCTCTCTAATCAAATGCCCAATTTCCTGTTTTCCATGACTGACCTAGGCAAATGTGACCAAAACCATAGTAATACTTGTCCGAAAGACTTCAAACTTGGCCCAAGGGTGTAGGGGGTCTCATGCCATTTGTCTTGAGTACCCATACCCCTATAGAACATTAAAAAGGACCAAGTAACCCTCTTTTACATTACAACAAATTGTCTTGAGTGACAATTTTTAATGACCACAAATTAAAAAAACCTATGCAAAACTTAATGAAATTCCGCAAGACTCTGGATAATGTCTAGCATGGTAATATAGAACATTCCTAGGACCCAATCACCCAATGGACTAGATCACTAGAACACCTTTCACCACTTTGGAGGTAATTTTGAGTGAAAAACTCAAATAATTAAAATCTCTAAAAAGAAATTTTAATTATCCAAGTCAAAAAACACTCAATGAAAGGACTTCCCTAATGACCCAGTCTTAGGTGATTAAGTTACAAAAAACTAGACCTTCATGCTAACATATCCCTACAAGAGTTGCCTCACTTGATATAATCATTAAGTACTTCATTCTTATCTTCAAGGCACATCCAACATGTGCATGGTACATCGTTGTCCACCTAGTTGGTTTTGGTGGTCAACAGAAGCCATTGCCAAAACTCTGTCGGCAACTTGTCAAAACTAGGGTTTCATCTTTCAAGGTCTTCACTCGACCTTTTGGCAGAAAAAGAGCCTTGGGAATTTCACTCTAAGGAGGGCGCATTTTTTGGTGAAGACAGAATTCAATTCTGAGAATTTTCAATTTTTACCTAATTCTGCAGTTGGAACAGAAATTAGGGTTTCCAGTTTTGACCTACTTTCTCCACGGTTTTGGCTCGACTCTACCTCTACTCAACTCGCCTCTCTAGGGCGCATTTATCTATGGAGTCAGTTTTCCAAAACTCCAACTTTCATTTTTGACCTAGCCTCTGTTGGGGTCTCAGATCCAGATCTGCAATCAAGATGACCTGCATGAAGGTTGAAGATCATTTGGAAGGGGCTTCCAATTTCATCCCCTGGAAGTCTAGGGTTCTTCTACTAGAAGAAAATGACCTATTACAGTTTGTAAAGGCAAAGGTCGCAGAACCAAAAGCCGAAGAAGACAAACCTCGTTGGAGAAAGGATGATGCCAAAGCAAGGAGGATTTTAGTGGACTCAGTTAGAGATCACTTGGTTCCTCAGATCTCAAAATAGATGACAACGAGGAGGATGTTCAAAACTCTAAAGAAGCTATTTGAACATAGTAGCATCAATGTGACTCTCACATTGAGGAATCATCTGTCGAATATGAAGATGACGAAGTCCAAGAATATTGCCTCATATTTCATGAGGATCACCGAGCTCCGGGACAAGCTAAAGTCCAATGGAGACAATCTTGAAGAAAAGGATCTCATTATGACCACCTTAAATGGTCTCTCACCATCTTGGGAGTCTTTCATTCAAACTATAAGTGGTCAAACCAAGTTGCCCAAATTTGATAAACTATGGGCAGAATGCACTCAGGAAGAAACCAGAATTGCAGCACGCCAAAGACTTCATGGCACTCAACCTGAGGAAAATCAAGCGTTCATATCTCATACGAAGAAAGGCAAGGGAAGGGGAAAGAAGTCCTTCAATCACAAGCATCAAGATAAGAGATCAAGTCCTCCTCCAAATCAGAAGAAACAGGAGGAGGGCTTATGTCAGATATAGTGCTTCAGGTGCAAGAAATAGGTCATTATGCCAGTAGTTGTCGAAGTTCAATCAAAAGGAAGCATGAAGCTTCAATTGCTGATGTAGAAGAAGACCCTCCTCACAAGGAGCCAAGGAAGGATGATCGTTCAGAGTTGTTCTTCTAAGAAATGATATGAAGATCTAGACTGAGATGATCGTCAAGCAAGAATATGAAGATCAGTGGGCTCTGACAATGGGATCCCACCCAAAAAACTACAAAAGATAAGTAATTGATTTTACATGCTCTAGTAGATTAGATCTGGTTGTTTTTTAATATGTTTTACACAGATCTACATTTCTAAATTCAGGTAGTTAAATAGCCTATCATGCTACACAACCCATCTAGGATGATGACTCCTTTATAACATACTGGAGTACACACTATTAATGGTATGCTATAATGGAGATCATAAGTATCCAAATAATGGCCTAACATGTGTTGTGTCGAAGCATTCACTAAAAGGTTGCTTACATTATTTTGTTAGTACATTGATTATGAAATATTGCTAACCATCTGACGGGATTTGACTTGTAAGGAATGCCATGATCTACAAGGAAAAGTGATCCCATTAATATACGGATGGAACGAAAGCGGAAAGCCTCTAGAAGCATGTATATGACTCTCAGACCCAGAATAATCTCATACAGAGATTTGGTGATCAGAAGCAGAAGGATTCTACAAATGTCAGTCTATCTGTTGCTTCAACAAGATTTACTCAACCAACTTCTGAGAGACAGAGGGAGTTCCCCTCAAAGACAAGGATTCTAGTCCATTACATATGATAGAAACCTGACGACACTGATGTCGTGACTCGAACAAGACAATTGAAGGATCCTTGATGAACCTGGTCATCACCAGGATGGATAATTGCTTTCCAGTCTACATTCACGTGCCCAAGTTAGAATCTTCAGGAAAGAAGAAAACATTCATGGGATATCGCAAGTCTTCAAAGGATTACAAAATATACATCCCAGGATCAATTCAAATCGAAGTCAGGCAGGATGCAACCTTTGAAGAAGAAATGGCTATCCGAAAAGGAAGAAGATCAGATATGGAGATCGATGACGAAGAAGACATGAGATCATCCCCCCCTCCAAACATTAAGAGGGTGTATGAAGAAATGAATAAACCAATCAGTTCCATTGATCCAATTGAGCCAGATGATGCTCCCACAAGATATGGCATTAACCCAAAAAAGACACAGATGGGCACGACAAATATTGCAAAATGCAGAGGAACATGAAGCTCCGCATGGAGCAAATGGGAGCATTGAAAAATACAAGGCCAGATTTGTTGCCAAAGGGTTCTCTCAGAAAGAGGGAGTCGATTATGATGAGACAATTGCTCCTATCGCTCGATATACTTCCATCATATCATTGTTGTTACTTCAGCTATGAGATGGAAGCTATATCAGATGGATGTCAAGACAGCCTTTCTCAATGACATTATTGATACATTACTTCTTGAGATTAGAAGTATGATAAAGGCAGAAGAAGATTTTCCTAGGTCAAGAAAAAACACACCATGGATATACTGAAGATATTCGTAATGTTGGATTGCAAGTCCATAGCTACTCCAATGGATGCAAATTTGAAGAAGCTGAGAGATTCTGCTTCAGATTCAAATTTGATCGATCCCACTATATATCGCCAAATGTTGGGTCCTTGTTGTATCTGACGAACACCAGACCAGATATTTGTTTTATTGTGAATGCCCTCAGTCAGTTCATGTGTGAACCGAGGCAGATTCACTGGACTGCTGCAAAACACGTGCTCAGATACTCACGTGGCACTGTGGGATATGATCTACTATATGATTCAGATTGTGACCTGAGATTGCAAGGGTTTATAGACTCAGATTGGTCTAGATGCACTACAGATAGGAAGAGCACTTCAGGATGTTGTTTCAGTATGGGTTCTGCAGTACTTTCCTAGTACAATAGGAAGCAGAACTCAGTAGCTCTCAGTACTGCAGAGGACGAGTTTATGGCTGCTAGTTCAACAACCCGAGAAGGAGTTTGGCTTTGTAAACTTCTTGCAGGATTGTTTGGCCAGATTCCAGAGCCAACCGTAATTCACTGTGATAACCAGAGTTGTGTGCAGAGGTTAGTGAATCTTGTATTTCATGACAAGTCAAAGCACACAGAGATTCAGGATCACTTCATATGTGATATGGTGCAGAAAGGTGCAGTCGAGCTACAGTACATTCCGACAAATGACCAGACTGCAGATGTTCTCACCGAGCCTCTTCCCAGGATGAAGCTTAAATACTTTCGCGGAAGACTTGGAGTAGAAGAGAACGTATCCCTCCTTGAGGGGGAAAGATGACTGAGAGACATTTACCATACTTTTGCCCAGGTACCTCTACTCGTCCAGGTTCTCAGCCAAGTATGGAGAAATCCCATTGGCAGATGAGACTGACAGGTAGTAGATGGTCAGGTTCACACAGGTGCCTCTGCTCGTCCAGGTACTCAGCCAGGTATGGAAAAAATCCCATCTGCAGATGAGTCTGACAGGTAGCAGATGGCCGTGTGATTACACAGGTGCCTATGCTCGTCCAGGTACTCAGCCAGGTATGGGAGAAATCCCATTGGCAAATGAGTCGGACAGGTAGCAGATGGTCATGTGATTGCACAGGTACCTCTACTCGTCCAGGTTCTCATCCAGGTATGGGAGTACCCCATTGGCAGACGAGATGAACAGGTAGTAGACGATCGTGCATGTGTGCTCATCCGGGATCTCTAACCAAGTATGGAAGTATTCCATCGGCAGTAGAGACGGATAGGTAGCAGAAATTCTCTCTCAGACATCCAAATAGAACAGATTCATAAAGACAACCTTCAGTATGTTTAGAGATGATGGAGATAGTATAGATGTATAGATGAAACCCAGATGATCATGATGCTGATGAAGACCAAAGATTACCTTTCTTGTTGAGAGGGAATGTTGGATTTTGTGCAACTTCAGAAGCTATTATAATTGTCCTCCTTCGGGAGTTGAACTTGTTGTAATCATTCATCTAATAAACCCTAGAAAGAACAATGTAATCCTTGGGTTGAAAATCCAGCAATAAAAGAATAAAATAAAATTATGAAATATAAAATTATTATTGCACCCCCAAGTGAAGTCGACCCCAGTTAATTTCTGGGTGGAAAAACAATATAAATAGGAGGCGCCACTCCTCATTATTACACACAACAGCAGTCTAGCAGCACAAGTGAGGGGCGCAGTTTCTGGCAGAAGTGCAGCTACACAACAGCTCAGAAGAAAACTATTTTTTAGGGTTTCATCTTTGGAAAACATTTCCATATTTTTCTTTTCTTTCTTCTTTGTACTCTGATCTTAGAATTATTATCTCTAGACGAAGGTTGTTGGGTTTTCTCCCAATTGGGTTTCCCAGATGAAAAATACTTGTGTTATTGTTCTGTGCTTTGTCTATCTTCTAGTGATCCTATTGATAAATGCAATTAAGATATATTGCTATAATCTTTAAGAAAATCTAACAGGACGAACAATGAGACTGCCCCTCAAATCCAAAAAGTGTAGCGTAGAATGCCATCTTGGGACATAACCCCCCAAAGGGTTGATCCAAGTGACCTACATAAACTGTCTGTAAATTTCATCTTTGGTGATTTTGTTCAGCTCCTGTCTGGTAGGTAAGAGCCAACCCGGCACATTCAAGGAATACCCAAAAGGAGGAAGTTGATCCATCGCAATACTAACAGATATTAAAAGATCTGCAACACCTACAAACCAACATCTAGAGCAACCCAAAGGGTCAACTAAGGCGATGACCTCTAAAGAGAGATAAACCAAGTATGGGTATCGATCATGCACCTTTACTGTGTCCTAAGTCACACGGTTCGAGTTCGACAAGGATTAGGTTCAATTCAGGGTCGAATTTTCCGACGAGGTTCAGATGAGGTTCGAGAATAGATTCGACTATATATATATAAACTTTCTTCATATACTCCCACTTAACTAATTTTCTACACCCCATAGCCCATAGGATTCAAAGCACTAAGGTCACTATTCATAATCGTATACACTTGTTGTTTATGATATTTCTGCTCACAGATTTGTGCTTCTAAGAGTAAGTTTTTGTGGTTTAACAACGGATTTACATGCTTCCCACAACAGTAGTTTGTTCTTATGGGTAAATCTATGTTCTTACTTCTTGTTTGGTGTTCTTATGTAGACTACAGGTATGATATTTCAAATTACAAAGAGAATTTAATTTATAGACAACATAAATAAATAGAGAGCATTTAATCTATAGACAACATAAATAAATCAAGAGCATTTAATTTATAGACAACATTTTATTTATAGACAACATAAATAAATAGAGAGCATTAAATTCCATAGACAACATAAATAAATAGAGAGCATTTAATTTATAGACAACATTTAATTTATTGGTATGGTGTTTTTCTTTTTTTATTTCAAATTTTTTCAGTAAAAAAATCGAATTTCAAAAAAAAATTGCCTTCAGGTTTGCCTTTAAGTTTGCTTTCAGGTTCGGGTTCAACTTTAGGCTCGACATTAGGTTCGCCTTCAGTTTCGGGTTCGACGAGGTTCGGGTTCGGCTTGAGGTTCAACATTAAGTTCGTCTTTCAGGTTCGGCGGACCTGAACGAATTTCAATTTTTTTTTTAGGTTTGCCAAACCTCGAACCTCAAGGATTAGGTTCGACAAACCCTGTGACTTAGACTGTGTGAGCAAAACTTCAAAGGCGGTGTAAGAGAGCGATAAGACTAAACATAGTCTCAAGTCAAAAAGGTCGAGCACCAAACTCTGCAAGCACAATGGGCTAAGGTACTATCTATTTGCATTTGATGATGCAACAGAGGAGGAGGATCTATACTCTCTCTACTGAGGCCCAACCACAGTCAAGTATGCTTGGCCCCCAAACCTCAAATCCATAGAGGACTATGGGTCGAATGATAGTATCCATGAGAGATATCTTGGATGAGATATCCTGAAAATGGTGTATGAAGCATTCTCTCTATAAAGGCTAGGGAGCCATATCCTTTATTAACTCAGGGTTGAAGAGCATGTTGCAAGCTGAAACGAGGCCCATGTGAACTAAACCCCCAAATAGTTATAGGTGCTCGTGATCTCAACCTCTTCCCCTCAAAAGAAGAAATGAAGATCGGTGAGTAGCTTCTTTGATCTGTTGAAGATCTTAACCTTGGTTTTACCCAAGTTGACCATCAACTTACGAAGATCACAAAAGAGGGCCAAGGCATCTAACCGTATCTGTAAATCCTCCAGAGATGAAGCCAAGAGGACCACGTCGTCAACGAAGAGTAGAATAGAAATTAAGACCTCGTGGAGAAGGCACCCATCGCCCTCCAGAATGTGCGCCTGTAAGAAAGACTCTAGCTCATTAATGTTAATTCCAAATATAGTGGGGGAGAGTGGACACGCATGCTTAACCCCAATGGTACTCCGGATGAAGTCTGAAATCCCGTGGACCATATGAAGACGACCAAGGACTGACTCATATAATCTCATAATGGCAGTTAGAAGGGTCTCGAAAATGCTAGTGTCTTGGAGTCTATGGAACAATGCCACTCTGGGGACAAAGTCGAACACCTTCTAAAAGTCTACAAAGCAACTGTAAACTTTCAAAAACTAGTGACGTGCCTCCTTAACAATGGCACGGAGCATAAGAATGTGATCACTGGTTTGGTGTGTTGGTCTAAAGCCCGCCTATCCTCTCACTGAGTTGTCTCCTCTCAATAGGAAGAGAATAGAAGATCATGTTTTTGTTGACTATTTTGTAAGAAATCTTATCCTCGTCATCAAATAATTGTTCGTGCTCCACCATGGGATATTTCTCGTCGTTGTTTCTAACTTCATAATATTCATTTTGTGTATATACACGATCCCTTTCAACATAATCATGAGCTAATGCAATGGCATATTGATTTTCACAATCATCTTCTTAGAGTTAAACAAGAGCATTAGAGAAGACATTTACAAGCAATTCGTCCAAAGTTAAACAAGATCGTCAAAGAAGATATTTACAAGCAGTTCATCCAGGTTACTTGGATTAATCCTCCAGGAGGATTGCGACCCAAGATGACCTTTTATGCTGAACACTTCTTAGAGATCAGAGACGAGCTCATTATCCGGCCCCAGTACATGTTTCGCCATTGGATGCACGCTCTTTGAATCCCTCTCGGACAATTCAGAGTAGGTTCACATAGACTCCGGGTAGAATTAGACCATCAGATTGACAGATCAGATAGGATCTGCCAGCTATGCCATCTACAGGAGGTGGAAACCGAGTCACATTTTATCTTCAGGGGGCCCCAAACTCTAGCAGCTTTCTTCAGATACACTGATCAGAAATGTCTTGCGCTCTATATCCAGGAGGCCCTTGGGCTTCGAGCGCAGATCCTCCAGCCTCCCACTAGACCAAACACCACTCAACGGATCACAGCATTCTTCAACGTGCTACCTTCTTCCAGAGGCACCAAGAGATCTACTAACCTCGATATCTACCCAGCTACCAAATTAGTAAGGGTTGCGGGCTCTCGACCCGCGAGATCTCAACGACAACCTCGGACCAGACCTCCCATCGAGAGGCGCCCAAGACCCTCCAAACCCTGCAGACATCACTCTAGAGAGCGCTCCGCGCCCACCAGATCCGATTCGGGACAACAGACACTTTTGCATTTCTCTCAATTCTCTTCGTTCAACCTCGGATGTTAGGAGTACCAGACCCTCCTTGGTCACTTTGGCTCCCGGATCTTGTCCACCTGAACTTCGTCGCCCTTGTGCAAGGTTACAGAAGCGGAACTGGAGCAAGAGCTCTCCCATGTTACAGTTTAACCTGTTTTGTACTTCTTTACTTCCTTTTCATTGCTTATAGTGTATTTCTGTTAAGGGAGATCGTTTGATCCTCCCACATGCATGACATATTATTGTAACCGACAATCCCGTTGACCTATTTGTGGTCATTAGTGGACATTAATAAAATCATCTTATCTTATCTTATCTTATCTAAATCTGAATCAACTGTTTTCCAACGTGCAACTACTATAGTAGACTCGTCCAAGTTCCTTGGTAACTCCAATTTTTTTTCGTTTGATTCATCTTTTATGACTACCTTGATGGGTGGGCCCCAGCTAGTAGCTATAATTGAATCTAACTTTTTATCAATTGCCTTAAGCATTTCTAGCACATCACACATGTTGTGTGATACCAATATTTTCAGCTCAAATACCAATGTTAAGCTTAATATGCAGAAGCGTTAAATATTAATGTTCAATTGTACGAGAGACAATATATATATAAATATAATAAATAATGAAAATGAATGATGTGATACAATGAATGTACCAACTAACTATATATATAATTTTAAATGCACTTGAGGTGACTATTCACATGGGTCACATCCCTCAATCACTCTTAACTACTAATGATTATTCAATATCTATTTAATATTATTTTTGTTACAAAAATCCTAGGTTAGACCTTACCTTGGATGCCTCCGACAGTGCAAGACAAGATAACACAAGACTCTTACCACAAATGAAAAAAAAAAAATAAGAGAGTTGCCCTCTCAAGAATCCTTCCACTTAGACATGCCTTAGAAAGATAGTAAACAAGCCTCCACTTCCACATTAACCATTTAAAGACTAGTAAATTGCCAAAGAAAGAGGTGTGCACCACTTAACCCAAGTACACAAGGAGAAAAAGAGATAAGAATTTATTTGATCCCATGATCTTGAGTTACAAATGAGGAGGCTAGCCTTCTTTATATATATTTTTTAAGCTGACTTAACCTCCTTTTAGATCGACCTACCTCAAATTACTTGAAATGAGTTTTCAATGAATTTGTAGGGTTTGTCACCCACAAGCCAGGGGCTAAATCTCATAAGACATAGAATAATACTAAAAATGATGAATTGTTGCAACTTGATGAAACGTTGAGCTTGGGAGGAGGGTATCATGCCCAAACCAACCCCAAGGATTTGTTTTTTCCCTCAACGCCCTCCTCCTTTAGGTGGTACAAGCTCTTCAAAACGATGACATCATATCAATTTGGCATGCTTGATCCAAAAGGAAGGTTAATACATGAAAAAAATAGGTCCAAGTGGGCATGGATGAGGTGTGCTAAGATAGGTATGACAACCCTTACACAGCAATCACCTCTACAAAGCATGAAAACAAGTATGGCTGGGAGCCCTTAGGCCATGCGTCCAAATGGCATCATATTGAGAAGCAACAGAGAGCCAACCCGCGGCATAAATGCCCAACATGATGGGGTATGTTCACCACATCCAAGGGGCAGTCAACAAAGCCACTAAGCCAATACTCCTTGAAATGCAAGCCACTGACAAAGCACCAACAGGTGTGTGTCAGTGTGTCTTGGTGCCTCTTGAGGAGCACCTGAGGGTGAAGTAAGTGTCAATGTCTAAGGAGGCCTTTTGACCTTGTCCAAGCCCAAGTCTAAAGCCCTTGGAGCCCTTGGGACATTGCCAAAAGCCCTGTAAAGTGTTCAAGTACCCCTAAGTTGTCTTATGATTTCCCAGTACCACAACCATGTCCTATTACCCTAGGATCTGATCTTGGTGGATTGAAAAAGTTGCAAGAGTCCAAATGACCCCTTCAGTGGTCATTTGCGTGCCATTAAGGTCTTGGTACCCTAGGAGAAGTCCCTAAACCCACAATCCATTAAACCTCTACTCTTAAGTTAAAGTGTTAAAACAATTACCTTGCTATCACTTAAAACCTATGACAAAGTAGTAATTAAATATTAAAACACATTAAAAAGACTTATCTTTGAATACTTTAATGATTTAAATATTAAAAAGTTTTAATAAATAAAACAATAATAATTAAATATTAAAATGGTTTAATAAATAAAACACTTTTTAATAATTAATTAAATATTAAAATGTTTTAATAAAGACATTCTTTTTAATTTATTGATTAAGACCTCCAAGGTCGGCCCCATTAAGAACTCATGCATTAAAACAAGGAAATGTTTATTTTAGAAAATAAAATATGACAAAACTAATCATTCTAATGAAGTCGCCCCCTAAGTGATTTCTTCCTCAACCTGTATTTATACACCATCATTTAAAAATAACAATAATGTGACTTTTGGGCAATGAAGAAATTCGCTGATTATTTTTTGATGGACGGAATAATGAAGGTGAAGTATGAGCTCGTAGACTGAGGAAATTCGGGTGATTTAGAAGTAGTTGACTAAACATTTGCAGTAGTAGAAATCGAGGTGTTGGAGGCATTGCCACACCATACAGTCCGAGTTTTGAAGCCTTCACACAAGTCAATTTTTCTGCAAATTCTTGGTGAACAGTCCAAGGAACCAGCAACAGTTATCTGAGTTTTCTACAACAGTCCATTGTGGACTTGCTTGGGGTAAAAACACAGCAGAACAGTCTCGAATTTTTCCTTTCTTACAGTCTGAATTTATGAGGTTGAATAGACCTAAATTTTGATGACATCTTTGGAGTTGAACAATCTCGAATGTACTTCTTCCAGACACATACACAGATGCTATAATGTACAGTGTTTGAGCTTTCCACAGTCACGAAGTGAAGTATTCCTCAACAGTTCCGAATTTGATAAAGTGTATACAGTCTGAACTTGATTGAGATGAACAGTCCGAGCTTTGTTTGAAGATGCACGGGATCACTCACACTCAGCCTAGGTTTTGACAAACACACTGCTGACCCAAGTTTCCTGAGGTGAACAGTCTCTTTCTTTTGCAAGCCTGTGTTGGGGTTTCAGCAGCGTACCCGAGTTTTCTCCAGAAGTGAGTTTGTCTTATCTTATTACAGCAAGACAGTTCCAAGTTCTTGAAGGGTTGCACTAGCATGTGTATTTGGAAACCCTGGTACTCATCAGCAGCAGCAAGGGAGGATCCGAGTTTTGTTTGCATGGATTAAAACATCATTCAACAAAGTACTGAAGGAGCTCGCTGGTGCTAGACAAAGGTTAATTCCATGGGTTACAGCATAAGAAGTTTCCATAGAGATTTGCCTTTCTTTTTGAAGTTTGAACTGAGATTGCTCTCGCTGATTTGAAAGCGAAATTCGTGGGTATATACTATAAACAGCACAAGATTGCCCGAATTTCTTCCACATAGACATACTGACTTTATCTATTGCAAGGTATGTTTGTTAGTAATGTATTGATGCATATGAACAAGTATCTATACATACAGAGATGTGTTGATGAATGTGATATGAAGCACATATATGTACAGTAAATGTGTATATAGTGGAATGTACAGGGGTATGTAAAATATACCGTAAAATAAGTTCAATGTATATATGTACAATACATATATAGTACAGTATAAGTATGTGCAAGTGTAAAGTATGCAATGGCATGAAGTGTATGACTAGGAAACAGTGAAGTGTGAATGATCCATGCCTTGTGTCAATGCTGATGATGATATAATGATTGATGATGACATGCACATTCCTTGTGCACCTTGATGCAAACCCTACATGATGATGATGTATACTTGCATAGGATGATGATATGATGTTTGGCATGCACTGAAAGTTGATATACAGTCACAAGCTTGTTAGCCAAAGGTTTGGCATGCACTTGTCAAGACCTTGATGTTTGATGACTTGACAGTAACCAGCAGTGTTGATGAGCAGCTTGACTAGTAGTATTGATGTTTAATATGACAGTGATGACATGGGCAGAAAGATGATGTGGCAGTAATAACTACAGGGATGATTTGACAGTGACTAGAGTGCAGAGGTTATCAGTAGCAGAGTTTGGTATTAGACAAGTCCACAGGTTTGGCAATCTTCTTCTTATTAGGGTGGCAGGACGGGGCAAGGAAAGGAGGTCGTAGCCTCCTTCCGGTTGAAACTGGAAAACTAGGGAGTGGCAGCTTCCTTCAGGTCGTAGCCTGTAAATCAGGGGGTCGTAGCCTCCTTCCAGTTGAAGCTGGAAAATTGAAGTCTATATAATAAGGGAGTTGTTCCTTCCTTCCAGTTATTTCTGGACAACTATTTTTAGAAAGGCTTCCGTGGTTTTACCCCCAGAACTTGGGTTTCCACGTTAAAAACTATTGTGTACTGTCATCTTGTTATCTTTATACACATTGATGATGTGCTGTGATTGGTGATCAGCGACCCGCTTTTGATTAAAGTTTTAAATAGTACAAATACCGATTCACCCCCCCCTCTCAGTATTTCAACAATTAGAATCAGAGCCGGTTCCTTCAGAACAGACTAACCCCTGGAAGGTAATCATGGGAAAATTTGCTAAACAAAGCAAATCTGGAACACCCTTGTTTGATGGGAGCAACTATGCATTCTGGAGTATAAGAATGAGAGCCTTCATAGAAGCTCAAGGAATCGAAATATGGCAGAGTATCGAGAATGGGTACAAAGTACCAAAGACCGTGCCAACTGATGCAGGTGAGCTGGTTCAATACAACAACAACTCAAGGTCCAAAAATCATCTTCTAAGTGCTATAGACGAATCTGTATTCAACAAAGTGATGAACTGTCCCTCTGCAAAGGAAATGTGGGACAAACTCCAAACCACATATGAAGGAGACAGCAAAGTCAAAGAAGCCAAACTTCAAACTTACAGGGGACAATTCGAACAGCTAAGAATGAATGAAGACGAAGACATAGCAGCCTATATTCTTCGGGTTGATCAGCTCGTGAATACCATCAGAGGTTTGGGAGAAAAGGTTGAGGAGACTATAGTTGTTCAGAAAATTCTAGGAACTCTTCCCAAAAGGTTCAACCCCAAGATCTCTGCTTTAGAAGAAAGAACAGATCTAGATACTATGACAGTGGACCAACTACATGGGACCTTAGTAGCTTACGAAATGAGAATTGAAGATGAAGATACATCAAGAAAGGAAGCAGCATTCAAGGTCTCCTGCAAACAAGCTAGGAAGAACAAATCAACGAAAGACAAACCGACAAGTGATGAATCTGATGATGAAGAAATAGCCAACTTTGTTCGGAAATTAAAAAGAGGCACTGGAAAATACAAAGGTAAGTTACCTCTTAACTGTTTTTCATGTGGAAAGATAGGTCATTTTGCTTCTAAATGTCCATATGCAAAGAACTCAGATGGTGAAGAGGATGATAGTTTTAAACCCTACAAGAAGTACAATAATTACAAGAATAAGAACAGAAGAAAGTTTGCAAAGAAGAAAAGTCTCTACACAAAAAGAGACAATAGCTCATCCAGTGGTGACTCCGATAGTGACAGTGATTCTGATGATGACGATGAACCAGACAAGGTACTCTTTATGGCAATAAGCTCGGATAAAGATCATAATAGTAAGGAAGAATCCGAAGATGAAGGAGAAGTAGATCTTGAGGCAGAACTTGTAAGCGCCTTGAAAGAGTTGAAGAAAGTCAGGAAAGAAAATAGATTGCTTAAGGAAGAGGAACAACGGTTTGAACAAACCATTGTTGACTTGAAGACCAAACTAGAAGAAGCCAAACGAGTTGAAGACTCTCTCACTGAACAACTAATGACAAATATAAGAGAAAAGGAGAATCGTGAGGCTGAGATAGTATCTCTGAAGAACAAGCTGCAAATGAAAAATGTCGCAAAGGGTTATGAAAACAGCTCCAAGGTTCTAGAACAAATCATCAGCAATCAAAAGTCATTCTTCGACAAGACCGGTATAGGATACAAGCAGAATACAAATGAAGCCTCAAGCTCAATGTTGACAGATAACGAAAAGAAGCCAAGAAGGTATGCAGAAGTTGTCAAGGACTACAAGAATGAAGAAGAGATCGAACGTCAGCGAGAACAACCTGTATCAGAAGAAGGGCCAACAGAAAGATCAGATCTCAAAAAAGCACCTCCTCCATATATTCCCAGGTATGGATACTTCTTTTATGGGCATTGCTTTACATGTGGAAGATTTGGACACAAAGCTGTAAACTGTTTTCAAAGAAGAAACTTTGACAAGGAATAACCTTGCAAGCCTCAAACGACCACAATACAACAACAAATTTGATCCCTTGAGATCAGAAATAGAATGTTACAAGTGTAACAACTTTGGACATATAGCTAGAAATTACAGAATGAGGACACCAACAGTAAGAAATGAGGACATGCCCAACAAGGTATGGATTAAACGCAATAACAACAACTACGAATGTGGTATTGCTCTTCAAGCTCAGAATCACGGCTCTAGAAAATGGTATGTTGATAGCAGTTGCTCCAAGCATATGACAGGAGACAAAGATGCTTTCGTCAATATTGAAAAGGATAAAGGATCTGTATCGTTTGGAAATAACAAATCAGCAAAAGTATTGGGAAAGGGCACAGTAAAGCTCGGAAGTAAAAACTCCTTGGCTGAAAATGTCTTGCTTGTAGATAACATGAAACATAATCTACTAAGCGTCAATCAGGTGTGTGATCAAGGACATGAACTCATCTTCAACTCAAGAGGATGTAAAATAAGAAAGCAAGGATCAAGGAAGTTAGTAGCCACAGCCACTAGGACTCCAATTAACATATACGTGTTAGATGAGATTGAGTCCGAAAAATGTCACTTGGAAAAAGAAGATGAAAGCTGGCTTTGGCACAGAAGAATGGGGCATATACATTTTGACAATTTGGTCAAAATCTACAAAAACCAAGCAGTTCGAAATATGCCGGAAGTCACAAAACCTGCTAACTCTGTATGTGAACAGTGTCAACATGGAAAACAAACAAGAGTGCATTTTAAGACGAAAGAGCATTCTTCTACAAAACCTTTGGAGCTTGTTCATACTGACCTATGTGGACCAACCAAAAGCAAAGGATTGAATGGTGAAAAATACTTCATGCTACTCATTGACGATTATACCAGGATGACATGGGTATGTCTTCTCAACAGGAAATCAGAAGCATTTGGATGTTTCAAAACGTTCAAGGAACTGGTCGAGAATGAAACAGGGTCACGAATCAAGTGTCTTAGAGCTGACAACGGTGGAGAATTCACTTCTAATGAATTCAACAAGTACTGTGAAGAGCATGGAATAAAGAGATAATTTTCAGTAGCCAAAACACCTCAGCAAAATGGAGTTGCTGAAAGAAAGAATAGATCAGTAATGGAGATGGCTCGAACCATGTTGAATGAATCCAAGTTAAATGACAAATTTTGGGGACACGCAGTTCATACAGCAGTACACATATTAAACAGAGGATTACTCAGAAACAAAAATGATAAAACTCCCTATGAGCTATGGACCAGAAGAGCAGCAAGTGTACAACACTTCAGAATCTTTGGAAGCAAGTGTTACATCAAAAGAGATGATAAGAAGATTGGAAAATTTGACTCTCGAGTAGATGAGGGCATATTTGTTGGATATTCATCCAAGAGGAAAGCTTACAAATGCTACAATCTTAGATTAGACAAAGTGATTGAAAGCACTAACGTGAAGATAGTTGAAGGAATACTAACATCATCCAGAGAAGACTCAGAAGAATCAGACGATGAAGAAGAGAAAGGTTCCAAGAAAAGAGGTATGAAGAAAATTAAAATGGAAGAACAACCCGATGAGGATGAAGAGCAACTCATGGAAGATGAAGAACTAAATCAACCAACTGTCGAACAAGAAGAACAAAAAGATCATCCATCACCTAAGAATTGGTACCAGAAGAATCATCCATCAAATCAGATTATTGGTGATAAGGATGCCGAAATAGGAACCAAAAGAAGACAATCCGGAAGAAATGAGCAAGTACACTTCTCTCTTTTGTCTACAATTGAACCTGGAACTTTTGCAGAGACCAGTACAGATGAACAATGGGTTAAAGCTATGGAAGAAGAACTAGATCAAATCGAGAAGAATGAAACTTGGGAACTTGTTCCGAGACCACATAACAAAAATGTTATTGGCACAAAATGGGTTTTCAGAAACAAAATGAATGAAGATGGACAAGTAATCAGAAACAAGGCTCGATTGGTTTGTAAGGGTTATGCTCAGATCGAAGGAATAGACTTTGAAGAAACATATACACCAGTTGCCAGAATGGAGGCTATCAGAATGATATTGGCCTACACTTGCTCCAAAGACATCAAAGTGTATCAGATGGACGTAAAAACAACCTTTCTAAATGGGGAATTGGAAGAAGAAGTCCATATCGAACAACCAGAAGGACTTCAACTTTTGGAAGACAAGGACTATGTATGCAGGCTCAAAAGGGCCTTATATGGACTAAAGCAAGCTCCAAGAGCTTGGTACTCCAGATTGGACAGGTACTTACTACAACAAAACTTTAAGAGGGGAAGTGCGGATAGCAATTTGTACATCAAACAAGACAATGACAGCATACTCATCATTGAAGTTTATGTTGATGATATCATATTTGGAAGTGATAATGATTCACTAAGTCAACAATTTGCTAAGGACATGCAAAAAGAGTTTGAAATGTCATTACTCGGTGAATTGACCTTCTTCTTGGGACTCCAGATATCTCAAAGAACAAAAGGAATTTTTATTACCCAGACAAAATACATTAAGGAGATGTTGAAGAAATTCCAGATGGAAGACTGTAAACCTGTGAGTACCCCTATGATCACCGGTTGTAAGCTAAGCAAAGATGATGAATCTAAGGAAGTTGATCAAAGGCTCTATAGGTCAATGATTGGCAAGTCTACTATATGTAACTGCCTCCAGACCAGATGTGATGCAAGTCGTTGGACAAGTTGCAAGATTTCAAGCTGCCCCAAAAGAAAATCACATTATAGCAGTTAAAAGGATCTTCAGGTATCTCAAAGGAACTTTGGATTTTGGACTTTGGTATCCAAAAGGGAATGATATGACATTGATAGCATATTCAGACGTAGATTGGGCAGGATGTGTTGACGATAGAAAAAGCACTAGTGGAACAGCTTTCTTTTTAGGTGGTTGTCTGGTATCTTGGTCAAGCAAGAAGTAGTCTTCAGTGTCCTTATCAACCGCAAAAGCAGAATATATAGCAGCAGCAGCTTGTTGTACTCAGATTCTTTGGATGAAGCAAACCCTACAAGACATACATGTGACATGTAATGAACCAATTCCTATTCTATGTGACAATACGAGTGCCATCAGTATCTCCAAAAATCCAGTTATGCATTCCAAAACCAAGCACCAATCAAGTTTCACTTTCTTCGGGAACAGGTCACTAAAAAGAATATCAAGTTGGAATATATCGGGACAAAAGAACAGGTTGCAGATGTTTTCACTAAGCCTCTCCCAAGAGAGACTTTTGAGTACCTCAGAGAAAAATTGGGTGTCATACTATCTCCTGATTGAATTCATCTATCTACAATACAATATGACAGGAGGAGCATGGCAGAAGTACCCTTTGCCATTGATGCCAAAAGGGGGAGAAAAAGTTGAACAAGGTAGGTAAAAGAAGCATGATCTAAGGGGGAGTTGTGTGGACAAAGGAAGCTCATTCGAAGGGGGAGCTTTGGTGTTGTCATCAATGACAAAGGGGGAGATTGTTGACTAAATTGTCATTGATGCCAACAGGTGTGTGTCAGTGTGTCTTGGTGCCCCTTAAGGAGCACCTAAGGGTGAAGTAAGTGTCAATGTCTAAGGAGGCCTTTTGACCTTGTCCAAGCCCAAGTCTGAAGCCCTTCGAACCCTTGGGACATTGCCAAAAGCCCTGTAGAGTGTTCAAGTACCCCTAAGTTGTCTTATGATTTCCCAGTACCACAACCATGTCCTATTACCCTAGGATCTGATCTTGGTGGATTGAAAAAGTTGCAAGAGTCCAAATGACCCCTTCAGTGGTCATTTGCGTGCTATTAAGGTCTTGGTACCCTAGGAGAAGTCCCTAAACCCACAATCCATTAAACCTCTACTCTTAAGTTAAAGTGTTAAAACAATTACCTTGCTATCACTTAAAACCTATGACAAAGTAGTAATTAAATATTAAAACACATTAAAAAGACTTATCTTTGAATACTTTAATGATTTAAATATTAAAAAGTTTTAATAAATAAAACAATAATAATTAAATATTAAAATGGTTTAATAAATAAAACACTTTTTAATAATTAATTAAATATTAAAATGTTTTAATAAAGACATTCTTTTTAATTTATTGATTAAAACCTCCAAGGTCGGCCCCATTAAGAACTCATGCATTAAAACAAGGAAATGTTTATTTTAGAAAATAAAATATGACAAAAATAATCATTCTAATGAAGTCGGCCCCTAAGTGATTTCTTCCTCAACCTGTATTTATACACCATCATTTAAAAATAACAATAATGTGCCTTTTGGGCAATGAAGAAATTCGCTGATTATTTTTTGATGGACAGAATAATGAAGATGAAGTATGAGCTCGTAGACTGAGGAAATTCGGGTGATTTAGGAGCAGCTGACTAAACATTTGCAGCAGTAGAAATTGAGGTGTTGGAGGCATTGCCACACCATACAGTCCGAGTTTTGAAGCCTTCACACAAGTCAATTTTTCTGCAAATTCTTGGTGAACAGTCCAAGGAACCAACAACAGTTATCTAAGTTTTCTACAACAGTCCATTGTGGACTTGCTTGGGGTAAAAACACAGCAGAACAGTCTCGAATTTTTCCTTTCTTACAGTCTGAATTTATGAGGTTGAATAGACCTAAATTTTGATGACATCTTTGGGGTTGAACAATCTCGAATGTACTTCTTCCAGACACATACATAGATGCTATAATGTACAGTGTTTGAGCTTTCCACAGTCACGAAGTGAAGTCTTCCTCAACAGTTCCGAATTTGATAAAGTTTATGTAGTCTGAACTTGATTGAGATGAACAGTCCGAGCTTTGTTTGAAGATGCACGGGGTCACTCACACTCGGCCTAGGTTTTGACAAATACACTGCTGACCCAAGTTTCCTGAGGTGAACAGTCTCTTTCTTTTGCAAGCCTGTGTTGGGGTTTCAGCAGCATACCCGAGTTTTCTCCAGAAGTGAGTTTGTCTTATCTTATTACAGCAAGACAGTTCCAAGTTCTTGAAGGGTTGCACTAGCATGTGTATTTGGAAACCCTGGTACTCATCAGCAGCAACAAGGGAGGATCCAAGTTTTGTTTGCATGGATTAAAACATCATTCAACAAAGTACTGAAGGAGCTCACTGGTGCTAGACAAAAGTTAATTCCATGGGTTACAGCATAAGAAGTTTCCATAGAGATTTGGCTTTCTTTTTGAAGTTTGAACTGAGATTGCTATCACTGATTTGAAAGCGAAATTCGTGGGTATATACTATAAACAGCACGAGACTGCCTGAATTTCTTCCACAAAGACATACTGACTTCATCTATTGCAAGGTATGTTTGTTAGTAATGTATTGATACATATGAACAAGTATCTATACATACAGAGATGTGTTGAGGAGTGTGATATGAAGCACATATATGTACAGTAAATGTGTATATAGTGGAATGTACAGGGGTATGTAAATTATACTGTAAAATAAGTTCAGTGTATATATGTACAATACATATATAGTACAGTATGAGTATGTGCAAGTGTAAAGTATGCAATGGCATGAAGGGTATGACTAGGAAACAGTGAAGTGTGAATGATCCATGCCTTGTGTCAATGCTGATGATGATATAATGATTGATGATGACATGCACATTCCTTGTGCACCTTGATGCAAACCCTACATGATGATGATGTATACTTGCACAAGATGATGATATGATGTTTGGCATGCACTAAAAGTTGATATACAGTCACAAGCTTGTTATCCAAAGGTTTGGCATGCACTTGTCAAGACCTTGATGTTTGATGACTTGACAGTAACCAGCAATGTTGATGAGCAGCTTGACCAGCAGTATTGATGTTTAATATGACAGTGATGACATGGGCAGAAAGACGATGTGGCAGTAATAACTACAGGGATGATTTGACAGTGACTAGAGTGCAGAGGTTATCAGCAGCAGAGTTTGGTATTTGATAGGTCCACAGGTTTGGCAATCTTCTTCTTATCAGGGTGGCAGGGCGGGGCAAGGAAAGGAGGTCGTAGCCTCCTTCCGGTTGAAACTGAAAAATTAGGGAGTGGCAGCTTCCTTCAAGTCGTAGCTTGTAAATCAGGGGGTCGTAGCCTCCTTCCAGTTGAAGCTGGAAAATTGAAGTCTATATAATAAGGGAGTTGTTCCTTCCTTCTAGTTATTTCTGGAAAACTATTTTTAAAAAGGCTTCCGTGGTTTTACCCCCAAAACTTGGTTTTCCACGTTAAAAACTATTGTGTACTGTGCATCTTGTTATCTTTATACACATTGATGATGCGCTGTGATTGGTGATCAGCGACCTGCTTTTGATTAAAGTTTTAAATAGTACAAATACTGATTCACCCCCCCTCTCAGTATTTCAACAAATAAACCCCAACTTGGCCTTTCCATAGAAAAAAGACCCCTCATCTCTAACACATCTAATATGGCACACTGCAAAGTATTTCGAGGGTAACAAGACCCAATGGTTTACATGGATTAGAAGAATTGATGGAAACTTTGGAGGCTTAAAGGAGAAGCATCAAACACGCTTCTGAGAGCGCCCTTGCATTTGGAGCCTAGCTAGTGCAATGTGGACAACATCACTTGGGACCATGAAATGTGTACCCTTGGGGTGTAGCACTCCATATGTGTGAGCCTACATGTGTTTTTGTAAGTTGTGTGTAAGGGCATAAGCCCACATATGTATTGTTGGCCTCCCTTACCTCGCATACATATAGAGGAAGGAGAGAGTCTATACATAATGGCTCATTTATACTTATCTCACTTGCTCACTTGTGTTAGAGATGTGATCAAGTGGAGTGCGCTAGTCCTCTCTCTCTCTCTCTCTCTCTCTCTCTCTCTCTCTCTCTCTCTCTCTCTTGGATCATCTTATGTTATTGTTCTCTCTCTTCTTGGAGATGCTAGGATTTCTTGATCTTGTTGGAACATCTTGAAGTCTAGGGTTACAGTTTCATCTCTTGGACATTTGGAGATTGGGGTTTTGTGAGGAAATGTTAGGTTATACATCAAAAAGTGAAGAAGAAGAGGAGATGTCTTGCCTTGAAGGACTTGCTTGAGTGGTTTATGCTTGTTGGATCTCCTTGGTTGAGCTAGGGTTTTCTTGGTTTTCCCTAGTTACGGTTTTGGAGAACTAGTGGATTGTACTAGCCTTGTGATAAGACTATGGTATGTATATGAACTTCATCTTATGCATATTAATGAATTTCTCAATTGTTCAATACTTGTCTAAATTGCATATTTGATTTTCAGCCATCTATGTGCTTCATGGTTTATAATTTCCAACTACGTATGTCTTGTTGATTTGGCATAAGTAAAGGATGATTAGACATTGGTATCTTTTTTCTTGGATTGCCTAGATGTTTGGGATTGTTAAGGATTGAAATATTGTCAATTGGCGTTGTTGTTCTAATTATATTAACGATGTTAAGATTGAAATTTACAAGGTTAAGATCCAAGAAACCTCCAGAAAAAGTGAAATTTTTGTTTTGCATTAACTATCGTTTGTCCAAAAATTTCCACACCAAGAAGAATCAAAAAGAAATCGATATACAAAGCTATCGATGCCTAAAAGATCTAGAGTTAAATAGATCTACGATGGTGTGTGTAGAAAACTGATAATAAAAAATTTGACTTTAATAATATATGTTCATTTCATAATTTCATATAATAATATATATTCAATATATAATTTGTTTAACAATAATCACTTTTTTATATATTTTAGTTTTTTACTTACGATCGACTTTCAAATATTTATTTGTTATTATTACTTTATTTTTGTAGACAACTCAACATTGAGTACAAACATTACATGTCTCACTCACAATGCATTGTAGAATGTGCCCCACAGTAAAATGAGAAGTTTGTCATCATCGGATTGTAAAAGTTTCCTTTGAACATAAAGGACCTTTACCAATTCTTGGAACTTTTGTGTTTCGATAACTGGTGATAAGTTAGCCAAAAAGATGCCAGGTGAAGAAAAGATCAAGTATCTTGAGGTTTTTGTACAGAATGAATGGAATTGGCATTCAAAAATAGCATGTGGATCATGGAATCAAAGTAAACATCCATTAAACAGAGGGGAATAGAATCACCACCAAATTGTCACTTGGATAGACAATACAAGAGCAAAGGATGATTGATCCAACAAAACTGTTAGTGCCCTCTGTTGTTGGCATCATACAAGGCAAACAATTGGTGTGCCTTTTTGTCTCAAACTCGAAAGCCTCATTTTGATGTTCATTAATAAAGCCACATAAGGATACAATAGTCCAAGTTCAACAGAAGTGAAACATCAAAGAAGGAACCTCCCAATAGATAAGGAGAAGCTTCTGAGGAGAACAATATTGTAAAGATGGCTCACATCTCTTATAAAAGAAAGGTGATTTTATTAATGTCCACAAATGATCAAAAGAAGCAAGCCAATGCATCTTAGAAGTACAACCAATAATAAACTATTGGAATGCCCAAGCAACTTCTAGAAACTAAAAAATAAGAATATTAGTGAGTAAGAAAGTACTTGTAAAGAAACAAAAAGAGAGAAGGAACTACTCATCCTTATGCAGAGATGTAGTAATGGAGGAGGGATAAGAAGCATCCACTACCACACTTCAATTATTGTGAAGATGTCAATGCAATACCCAATAATGTAATTTGGGGAGTACCCAGGGCTGAGGGGGCCAAGTTGGGTGATCCTTGGAGGAAACCAAAAGCAAACAATAGAAGTTATGAAAGTGAAGTAGGAGGAAGAAGAATGTGTAACACAAAAACTAACCACTATTCAAGGACAAAATAATGTCAAGTACCTTGAGGAATACTCCTCAAGGAAGAACAAAACCATTTTTTATGTATATTGATGCTAAATGAGTAGCTCTCGGCCTTTTTTTACAATTCTCTTTTGCACCTTCCTTCCTCCTTACAATAAATCATTATTCTACGACATCCAATGTCATTATTTTCATAATAGTAATGTAATGACCACATAGCAAGGATGACTTAACACTTTTGAAGAGGCCTAACCTATTAAAGTTTATTTAGGTTATTTATTCAATTTCCTCCAAATAATCAAATAAAATCAAACCATAAAAATCATTGCCAATCCTTCTTGCTCTCAAATATCTTCCCTCCAACCACTAACTTATAAACCATTCTCTCTATCACTGAACCATGTTCCCTAATGTTGAACTTGATGTTGTTTGCATCTTCTCCATGTATAACACCACCATCACAACCTACTAGACCATATTCTTGCCAGAACCATCTGAGAAGTCACCTTGTTTATAATATACCTAATCTAAGTAAAACATACTTTGGCCTAGCTTAAATGTCAAACCTATTGAGGACCCAATGCAAAAAAACACTAAATTTGAATCGGTAGTTAATGAAAGGATTGAGCGAGGCAACATGAAGAAGTACAGGGTGAGAATTCAAGCTTTGGTAGAAGTATGAAGAATATATAAATCCAAGTGGAGAGCTTACATGTTTCAACACTATGAAATGAGTTAAAAGCAATGAAGTTTTATCTATTTCCACAAGTACAAGAAAGAACTTGTAACACCCTAGTTTTGACCTCGTTTGCATTAAAAATGTATATGACGTATTTATTGTAATTAATCATGGTGTGGAGCTAAAGGCAAAATCCCCCCCATCGATTTAACGTTTTATGTTTCGGCAATTAAAATCGTTGTCGATGGTATTTTGTGCTAGCCGGCACATTATAATTTTAGCATCATGTAAATATGCAATTTAATTAAAAACCCACAACTAGCTATGTCAATGCAACAAATAATGAGATGGGGGCATGATTTCCTAAGGATAGGGGGGGGGGTATTTAACCTTTGGGGGCCAATGGGGAAAAGCCAAATGTTAGTGGGAGAACCCATCAAACAGTCAACTACCTTTCTTGTCTCATTCACCCAATCATTTAATTCTGCAAGAAATTGGTTGAAGTAGTTATTGCATGGGGATGGGAAGAGTATGGGCAGGAAATTCGAATTTGGGGAAAAACGTTTTTTACTTCTGGGGCAAGTTAACTCCCAAAATGCATGCCCATTTGGCCATACATCCACGTTCTCCATTTTCCTCAAGCAGAAAAGCTTGGGAGTTGTTTTACCTTCACGATTTTACCCGTTGTGGGTTCTCAATCACGGTTTTTGGAGCTCCTGGGCGTTTTTCTCACCATCAGTCATCCACGTTGGGGCTCTCTCAAACGAATAAAAGTTTCCTGTGTGTGGCAGTCACATTTTTGGGTTTGTTGTGTGTGTTTTACCTCACGTGGGCAGTCGCTTCTTCATTTTCCTCAAGTTGGAAATTCGTTTTTTGTATTGATCTATGGTTGGGTCTCTTCCCCAACGTTTTTGTTGCATTTTCTCCACTGATCTCCAAGCTGAAAATCGTTTTTGTGTTGCCCAGCGATTTGGAGGAGAGACCACGTTCTCTTGGGTGTTGATGAATTCGTTTTTGGCCACGTTAGGGCCAAAACGTCCCTGGAATACGAATTGCTGTTAGGGGGTCGTTTTCACCCACCTTGGCAATTCATATTGTTGCCGAACTGTTTTCCTCAACCCAGAAATTGTGTATATTGTTGTGTATGCATTTGTGCTTTGGTTTGTATTGAATTGGGAGTGGAAATGGGGCCTGACTAGCTTGATAAACCTAGTTTGTGAAGGAACCTCACAGACAGATCTATGGGGTTGGTTTTCTTCTTTGCACACCCTGAATAGCACTGGAAGGGAAAGCATAGCCAGAGGGACTGTGTAGTAGAGAAGGGGATGCTTCCTTGTGTCGGTGGGTAGATGTTTAGAAGCCAGGCTAGATTTGGTGTAGGTGTCCATAGCTCTATTGAGGAGCTCACTAGCTTAGCAAATGGCTTATCCATCTCATTTGCAACCTGATAAACCCAACTGTGTTGGCTTGGTTGAATTTTGTGTATCCTTGGCTACGTGTGAGCCTGCTAGTGTTCCCTTATTCCTTGTGGGAATCATGCCCAGCTCGGGGGTGGCAGTGTTGCTGAGAGATGGATGAGCACACTGGCCTATGGTTGGGTGGAACGTTGCAACGACGTAGCTGGTTGCGGGACAATCTTCTTCATAAGATAAGTATTCTTGGTTGGGTGGAACGTTGCAACAACGTAGCTGGTTGCGGGACAATCTTCTTCATAAGATAAGTATTCTTGTGTTTAAATCTCTGCATTATATTTGTTTAATGAAAATGATGAACATGTGAATTAATGGAATGGATATGCTTTCGTTGTATGATAAATGTTTATGCATCTATGCATGTATTAGTTCAATGCATTTCATTTTATCATGTGTATGTTCATGAGAATTAGATATCCCAGATTAAATAGCAACAACGTCGCGTCCTCTCCACCCGGTAGAGGGGCAGGGACGTGACAGAACTACTAAGGCACCTATGAAATGAACTAAAAACCATAGGTTTGTCATCTACTTATATGGGTACAAAGTTACAAATGGGAATTACCAATGCAAAACTTATTTATATTCAATAGACCGCTTGGCCATGTAATTTAGCGCTTGAAGGCCAAGCCTATCGCAACTTATACATTGAAGCTTACAAAAAATACAATTCTCAAACTAGACTATCGTGATGGAAAAGAAATTAAGACATTGTAAGAGTCAACACATGCACTAGGAGAAGGGAGCACAAGGAAAAGGTGTGAGGAATAGGATTACATAAGCACAAATGCAAGCAACACATAAGGCAAATCAAGAGGGATCTTTGCAGCGCGGGAGAACCATGGACATCAAGCGTCATAAAAAAATACAAAAGATGGAATTACCACTCAAAATAGCACCCTTCATCAAGGTCACAGATCTTAGTGCAACTAGTGGTAAGCACAAGAGAAGCTAGAGCCTAATGTCACCATAGCCTAGCTTCTTGAACACTTTAGATCAACTTCTAAGACCAAAGGGGAGTCCCTAGACCTTGGTGAATGATGTCTGCAATTACTTAAACAACACACAAACACCTTTCCCAAGAAACCTGGGTGCCTTATGGAGTCAAAACAATGAAGCATAAATTACACTGGGAGAGAGGTAGCAGTTATAACACATTATTACAAATTACAAGAAATATAACTTGAATATCTTACTGTTGTTATAAGATTGCAGCAGTCAATAATGCCCAAACAAAACTTGATCAAAATTGATCAAAACATTGCCAACTTACCATATGGAATGTACCTTATATGGTAAGGCAAGTGACAAACCTCCGAAGGGCAAGAGGAGACACCAAATCAGATCTGAAAATGTAAAACCAGGTCTGGTTTGTGCCCTAGAACAGCCCTAAAATAGATGGTAGACCCATTTAACACACTTCCCAACATACCTCCAATCCCTCAAAAAAGATCAATCTAGGCCAAAACCCTCGGTTTCTAAGCTTTCAGACTTGGCTGAAATGATCAATATACATGTTTTACCTGCTGTAACATATTTGCAAAAATAAACCCTAAACCCTAGCATGCACAGATCATGAACCATAGGAACAAGGTGCCCCTAAAGATCCGCCATTAACTTGCCTAGGGCGCACTTTTTCATCCAAACAGGAATCCAAAAAACAAGATACTTTTTTACATATGAATTTTCTAATTTTTTTGGGTTTTCCAATATTATATTTTTTGGATTTTTTGTAATAAATGTACAAGAGGATTTTGATAAAAAAATGAAGAGGAGCTATGACCTCGGTCCCTCAACCCTAGGGCAATAAGAGATTGAGGTCAATGTCCCTACTCAATTTGGCTCTTCAAGATTTACCAACTAAGGCAAAGGCTAGTAACCCGATACTAGGTCAAAGTAGCTAAAACCCTAATTAGGGCAAACAATGAACTCCAAGGCCCACACTGGAGAGTTCCTTCAAGAGGAAGTTCTCCTCAGACAAGACTGACAAGATGCCAATAAAAACCCTAATTTACTTTGCTCAAGGTGCAAAAGCAACATCAATGGAAAGATCTTACCAACATCAACCAAGAAAAGAGTAAGAAAAAGAGTTCTTAGGTCCTCCTTAGCCACGAGCTATAACAACTATTCTTAGGATCAGTCTTGCAAGATAGAAAACCCTAGAAACTCCACCATTCAACCTTGACCACATGTGAAAGAAGGGCATTGAAAGAAAAACATATGTTGGGGTTAGTTGGGGAATGACATCCTCCTTTTGGCTCACCTTACAGTTGGTGGAGCCTAATTGAACATTTTTATTCTTATTTTATGTCATTGTATGGTTTCGTACCAAGTTTGTGGATGCACTAACCTTAAATTTTATGATTTGTCATTAACTTTGTAGGCTTTAATTTGTAAAAGGTTGAGAGTTGTCTCATATAAATAAGGCAACCTCACCTCAATGTAAAACATGGTCAAGAGTTCAAATAATTAACTTTTTCTTTTTCTCTTGGTTTATTGGAGCTATTGAGCTTGTGTGCACCTTTCTCTTGGATGCCTTTTCTTTCTTGAAGGATGAATGGAAGGATCTCTAGGGTTTGATTTTTGCACATGACAAGTTATTGCTAAGACTAGTTGTAATAACTCATGCTCAAGGGTGACCTAAGGTGCATTTCCTTGCTCATTCTTAATTAATATTGAAAAGTTTATCTCCTAACCCTAGTTTAATGTTGCTCTTGAAGTGCTTTGGACTAAGTTAGTGTTTGTTTGCTAGCACTTTATCAACTTGCTTGAAGAGACCATCCTGCCAAGGAGCTCTTCGTTGTTTTATTGGGCCTTGGACTTCTCTATTTTCCCTAATTAGGGTTTTTCCACCTAACCCTTGAGGTTGCTAGCTTAGCCCTAGTTGCAAGTATTGAATTGTCATCTTAAGAGGAAGGACATTAGCCTCGATCTCATAGCCATAGGGCTTGAGACAAGAATGTAATTGCCTTATCCTAACAAAACTCTCCATCATTTTTATCAAATTTTTACATATTTTATTTTATGCAAAAAATACAAAAATATTTTACTACTGGAAAAACCTTAAAAATCTAAATAAATTCAAAAATCCAAAAAAATGTGATATGGTATTTCTAATCCACCCTAAAAATTTGCCCTAGGGTTTAATCCATAAACCCTAGACGGCATTCTCTTTTGAGCAAGTGCAATGGGATACATGAAATCATTGAATTAGATAATTACTAGTTGTTTGGTATTTCTAGTTCACCCTGTTGAGTTTTGTGATGCATTGAATAACTCCAAAATTATATGATTATTGAGTCTTGTTTAATATTGTTTATCTTTGATATGGCACTGATCATTAATATTACAGTTTTGTGGAAGGTATTTGTGGTTTGTTGGTGGTTGCAGGTATCTTTCATCGATTAGGATCTCCCCCTAGGTTTTGGAGTTACCCAAAGTGTTAAGAAGTTAGATTGTGGTGACATTGGATCTACTCTCTCCTGAGCTTACCAACACTATCCTTGGTCCACAAAACCTTGTTGTGTTAGGGCTGCTACTTTGAGAAGTAACACTATGCACCCACAATATGTGTCAAGTGTGTTGGACACAATGGCACGCTGAGACTCGAGAGGGGGGGGGTGAATCAGTGTGCTCACACTTGTAGCAATTTTCACTTCTCAAAACTTAGACATAGTTCATCATCAACATAACACTACCTAGTACATAATCATCCATCAACTAATCAACAAATGTCATATATCTACATAAGCATATCATCAACACAGATCATAACAAGAGACACATAACCAAACAAGTATGGTAAACTTTTTTTATATTTTTCTATGAAGTACAATGGAAGACTTCAATCTTCGCGATTACATCAGCACCAACTGACTAAAGAGCATCAACTCTAACAACAGGCCCTATCCTGGATTTCTTATCTCCAACTAAGAAGAGTTGAGGTATCCAAACCTCAAGGTGCAAGACTCATCTTGCAATCAAATATTGATTCTTGTCATCAACTCAGTCCACTATCAATCAACTGCTGCTCAACCATCTTGTCCACTGCTATCACTATCTTGTCACCGTTACTATCATCATTGTTGCTGTCACTATCTTATCACTATCGTCAAACCATGATGCCAAACTGTTTCAAAATCATAATCTAACGCTTCTTTAACATAGCCAAGAGATAAGGCTCTTGCCTTTGCAACAAGTTCTTCACAGACCTGTTAACATTCCACAATGGGTCTGCTCAAATGTAGTACATAAAAAAGCTTCTATAAGTCTGCTCTACACTTTTCATACAAGGCTGTTCCAATTTCAAACTCAGCTCTACTTGTTAAGCCCTTTTCAGTCTAGACTTTTTCACAGTCACCCCAATTTGACTACTAGTCTTCTTAACCACACCACGTTAATTATACTTAGTCAAATTGCTTCAAGTCTGTCTTTAAATGAACTTCAGTTCAGCAATCTCAGTTACAATCTCACTTGGTCTGCAATGACCTCAAATTAAGGTCTAAACACTGTCAAAATGTCCTCTCTTCAAGCTGCCTTCATACCTTCAAAAAATTGCAGAGATACACCCCAGTACTTAGATGAAAGTTCAGAGACAAAAAATAACTCAGATTTATGCCCAAAAATCAGACTTCAAAATGCCTGTGGCTGCCTCAGTGATTATACCCAAAAATCAGAGCTATTTCTCCATCTCACCACTCACAAAAATGAGGGTCTTAGGCTGCTATTTATACAGATTTTCCATAGCAATTTTTACTGAGTGGACATACCAACTATGCTTATTTGTTTTGAGCTGACTTGAAACTGTAATTAAAGTTATATATATCCTTTTATTTGAACTGACATGTCAATTTGATATTAATTAAAATCTCCATTTAGTAAGGAGATAGGACTGCTTTTAGGGCTGTTTTACAACTTCATTAAAATCCTTTTTGAAACCATGTTAGGATTATCAAGCAGCCCTTCTTCATGGATAAAGTTAGGCTTCTTCAAGGAGTGCTCAAAGCCTCAAACCATAAGCATGGGGTTCTTTCAGATGCCATGTTCATCAAATATCAATGTTCCCCCAAGTTTCCAGGACGAGGGACACAGGAGCGGGGAAACACACATTCGGGACGCATGGAGACCACCCCCAAATTTAGGGATATTCAGGGGGAACGTGGGGACGTCTCTAAAATTATAAAAATAAAATAAAATATTAAAAATAATAATTCATTTGATGTATATTAATGATTGTGCAATGTAAATACTAAATATATCAGTTTATTTTCTAAGTAGTACCAACTTCCAAGTAGGAATTGTAAAATGTGAAAATAATGGGAAAATATTAAAAAAGGAGTCCCCAAGTCCCCCGGACGCAAGAAACATGGAAACGGGTCCCCGACCCTGCGGGACGCGTCCCCGTGGAACACTGTCAAATATTGCATGGGATTCTATATTCAAGGGTTTGCATATCAAGCCATGTCAATATCCATGAAGCATGTCATCATCAACATTAAGGGCTTCAACAATATGTCATGTCCAATCATGATTTGTCAATCTACATAACCTTCAACAAATGACCACAGAATGGGTCATTTGTTCCTATTATGGACCCAATCCACTGTGGGTCAAAGAACAAGGTCCCCACATCCACATCTTTCTAAAAAGGAGGATAAGCCCATAAGAAGACTATCAAGGGTAGCGAAGTCCCCAAAGCTAAATGGTTCCAAAAGCATCAAGGACCACAAACAAAAAGGGTACTAGAGACCACATCACCAACAGCCATGTGCATCAAGGACTTCTTCAATGTTTCAAAGATTCCATATACCATGTCATCATACAAGCCATGTCATCGAGTCTTTGTCCACTTTAGTCATTCACTGTGTTTTCCATGTCCTCTCATGTCCTTTGTTACTCCTTTGTCATTAATGGCTTCAGCCTTGACATCAATGACAACCATGCTCAACAAAGCGTGCCTAAATGGAACCTCATGGTGAGATATGGCTCTGGAAAAGCCTCCATCAAGCCAACAATACTTCTACACCTTTTTTCTTGCAATCCGAATGATGAATGGTACTCAGGCCAGATAGAACAAGGTGCAAAGCCTCCAAATCTATCCCCAAAACCTGTAACTACCACTGCACTCCAAAATACTTATGTTGTGCTGGTGAGAGAAGAAAGCTCGTGAAAATGCATATTAAAACATGAATTTCAGGCAGTAACATGGTGCATTGACCATGGCATCTTGGAGAGTTACCTATAGCAATAAGTCATCCATCAAACTGTGCATAGCTGTGATTCTCTATTGACATTGGTAAAACTGCTTTAACATAACTGCATATTGCCAACACTTTTCTAGAGACCATACCACAATGGAATTGAACACCTAGCACGCCACAGACCAGAAATAAACTAACCTGAATGGCAAAGGAGTCAACTTTAAGTTACTGTAGCTGGTTAATTTTCTCTGCTAATGCTAGTGATAGCCTCTTTAGCAGCCTTTTTTTGTATTTAAACGCTTGTATGTATTGTGCTACACCTCATATAAGATGCACACTGTTGAGTGATACCATTATCAGAAAGACAATGGATACCTTCAGATCAATCCTGGTACTTCCAATCTAAACCCTGCTTCTGGATTGACAAAGCTTTAAGCCTATACTATCTCTACTACCCGGTACATTATCTCTGATATTGACCTCACCATAAAAAGATGGTCATAAGCAGATAGTGTATAGTTGCTGAAAAATTGAAATGGAAATTTTACTAACGTCCATGAATAAAAAAAAAGACAATGGACCTGAGAATACATGTACTAGTAGCTTTAAAGGGAGTGCATACCGCAATTCCCGGCAAAGAGGTTGATTAAAAAACAAGTTAACTCTAAAAATAAATCTAAATAAGTAGAAATAAAGTATAGCTCGCAAAAGGGATAAGAAATTAAAACAATAATCCCCTGCCCCTCCACCCAGCACAGGGAACAGAGATGTCCATACAAAGAGCCTGCAGAATAATATCGCCACGTGAGAGACCAGCAATAAACTTGCACAAAAACCTTTTTTTCTTTTTATTTTAAGCTGGCAAAGCTCAGGTACGAAACATACATAACTCTCTGCTTATTAGGTACCCACACTCTACCACCAACACCTAACGAGTTTATGATCATCACAGTGTATCGGCTTATGAATTTGCTCATAGTGGTACCGTTGCTCACAACTGAGTAGAGGAGAGATGGGTGTTGACTCTGAAGCGGCGCAAAAAAGGAATTCCCAGTTTTAATATTCCGTGGTCCCCTAGATTATCACAGTCACAAACCCATCAATCATCCATGCCGGGTATGTGGCCTTTTCAACAACCAGGCCACTTGCACGGTCCATTTTTAAAAAGTTTACTTCACTCAAACCTGAAATGCATGCAATGGGTAACTGCAATCCTCTTTCGTTCAGATTCAATATGTAGAAAAGCATTTAAATTCGTTCGAGTTTTTGGGTTTTTCGGTGTGGATAAGCTTTGCAAACCCATGAGTTACTAATAAAAAGACAAAAGAAGACGTCGCAAACAGTACCTACCTTTACAGGGCAATTATGCCTGCGTAATCGGGATGGTTGAGTACGCGAGAAAGAAGAAGAAGTGGAGATGGAGATGCTGGTAGAAAGGGAAGCGATTGAAGAAGAAGCTATAGAGCTGGCCATTCCGGCTAGGCTCGAATCAGAGAGATCTTCCCCTCTCACCCAAATCCCAAACTGAAAGTAATAACCTGATTATCCGATGTATAACATCCAGCAACCTTCTAGTGTTGTTATATCGGATAGCGAACCGTGTGGCTCTCCCCTCCGCGACTTCTCCCAATAACAACAAAAACACAACCAAACCTGAAGAAACTTATAAAAGTAAACGTGACATTGTTTTACCTTTTGAATTTTGTTAACTAGTAGACCACCTCGCCAATAAAGAATTGCACTAATTTCATCACGAGCACAACCAAACCTGAAGAAATTGTGAAGACAAAACGTGTCAGTGTTTACCCAGACCACCTTATCAGGAAGAGTAGACCATCTTATCAATAAAGATTACATCCATTAGTATGTACGTTAAACACGGTTCTTAGCTTCATTGTGTGTTGTGTTTTGCGAGGGACGGGTTAGTTGTTCCAACGGTTGGGCGGTTACTTGTGAATCGCCTCTTGTATTCTCTTCGACTGAACCATAGTATATGTTTGAATGTTTGTTCAAGAACGATATTTTTTTCCTAAATTTTCATTAATAATAATGTTAAAAATATATGCACAATATACACGGACATTTATCACGAGTATATTCAAATAATAGTCCATAACAAGATACTTAAACCAATACACTTCTCGATTAACTAGATGCAATTCTCAATTAACTTTACCCTGTTCACAATCGCATACAATACTCAATTAACTAATACCATGTTCACAACTTAATAAAGAAAACTAATGTAGGTTAACCTTTTATATATATATATATTAATTAATGAAGATTACTTATGATTAAAGTCCATTTTCAATTAACTATTATCATAATCACAATTTAATAAAAAAACTAAGATAAGTTAATATATATATATATATATATATATATCCTCAAAAAATACAGACAAAATACATATATCACTCTATACTATAGAGTATATTTTTTAGTGCTTAATCATATATAAAATATTCATTAAAAAAAACATGAAAGTGTGCATAAAATTGTATTCTATATAATCATTAGATGGTAAGAGCCTCCCAAATAGTAACGATAGATGAAGGTTAATTATAATTAAGGTGATATTAAAGTAATTTGTATTAGAGTTTTTTATATTTAAACTTTTTGTCACCCAAAATTTTCAAGTGCATCAGCCTTTTCTATTTGCATTTTGCATCAATCTAGCACAATATCCTATCTAACATGGGACACTATAGTCAGTACCCTCTTGTCATTTTGGAGTCCATGCCAAGCTTTTCTCATAGGTTCGGGGGCCTTTTAGTTTTACCATGACTTTAAATAGAAGCCTCAATCCTCTCTTTCTCATCTATTTCTAGCATTCCCTATAAGGCTCCTATTTTTGTTCATTATGCATTAGTATTTGTTCACTGCTACTTGCACACTTATGCCTAGTGCTATGTTGCAGATTCCATACTACCATAACATTCATTATGTTGATTGTCGCTTGCATCTGCTGCATTTGCATTATGGATTGTATTTTGTAAGAAACATATTGATGAGTGTCCACCTCTTGCGTAAGACCTGTTTTGCACTTTGTTTTGCACACTTATGCCTAATGCTATGTTGCAAATTTCATACTACCATAACATTCATTAAATTGCTTGTCACTTGCATCTGTTGCATTTGCATTATAGATTGTATTTTGGAAGAAACATGTTGATGAGTGTCCACCTCTTGCCTAACACCTTTTTTGCATTTTGTTTTGCATAGGTGTTGAAAAACTGAGATTTACTGCTTGCTGGTTTAAATGAACAATTTGTGTTTTTCACTTCAGCCGGTTTTGCATAGGCTTGAAGTTACTTAAAATTTTGCCGAACAATTTTAAACACACAGTAAAAATTACTTAACAGGCTGAAAACAAATGCATGCACACCATAAAAATTTACTCAGAGATTTTTGGCTAATCAGCCCTGGAAAAACCCCCACGGGGAAAACCAATCAGAGAGAGGAGAGATTTTTATTATTCTTCAGCAAAAAATAAAATGGACAGAAATGCAGGAGAAATACAACTTATCTCCACCCAGAATTTATCCCAAAGTCTGGACACTGAGCTCAGCAAAAAGAACCCAGCCGTACACCTCGATTTCTGAACCAATTAATTTGCAGACCGTACCACTCAGGAAAAATCGTACCAGCAGCAATAAATGTGCCGTACACCTCGATTTCTGTGCTGTAATAAATGATGTCCGTACAGCATTAAATGCAGCCCGTACTGTCAATAAAAATCTCGATTTTTGTGCAGGAAAAAATGCCTGAAACTCGTGTTGAATTAATGTGGTCGTACAGCAGGCTGCACCATCGATTTTAGTGCAGACCGTACAGCATTAAATGCTCTGTCCTATGCATTAAATGCAGTCCGTACCTTCTAATGGCTGCCTCGATTTTCGTGCCAACAGGAAATCACTTCCAGCGCTATCTGAAAATCAAACCCTTCTTCAGCAAGTCGACCTCCT
>LPNX010122641.1:364898-475100 GCA_001517045.1 Pseudotsuga menziesii
TAAATAAATCGATTCGCAAATTCAGTATGTTGACTTATTCTATGCTCCAAATTACCATTTACCATTCGTGTAATATTTCATGGATTGCCGGTCAAATTTCCATTTTAGATACAAAATAAGTGTATGAGGTTTTAATGGCTTAAACCTTAGTCAAGTTTGAACTCTGTGGAATGGAAGTTTTTATGTTTTAGTTGTTGAAATTATTCCTTAAATCAATTTCGAAAATATATTTGTCTCATTTTACAATCTATAAAAAACATATTTGTTATCCTATTCCAACTATTAAAATATAATATTTATGTTATTCTTATACACTAAGAGATTAATCGTCCTAAAAGTGATTGAAAGATGCAATATCAGAATCCTCGAATATGAATCTGCTCACTTTCTCGTTCCAATTCCAGCTTAATACCTCTCTTATAATATGCTCCAGTTTTCTAGTTTCTCAATTTCAAGCTTAATGTTTTTTCTAGTTTTCTAGCTATTTTGATAATGTCTCAGATCTAGGCAATACTTAAGGCTGGAAAAATATTTTCTTGTTTTTCTTAATATGTGATCTGCAGTTAGATATAGCAAAGATAAGTTTACGATATGTAACGAAAAAGAACCTGCAATTCTGATAAGGAAATATATTTATGAACTTAGTATGTGGCGATTTTAAATATATACATAAAACAATATGCTATTTTATCAACATTTTTAAGGAAAATATCTTCAACAGTTATAAGTATTTTGAAAATGAGAAAACAAATTAAACAATTATAAAAATTCTTAAAGAAGGAATTAATTCAATAATATCACAGCCAGAAGTAATTCATTAATATCTGATTCAGAATATTACTCTCATATCTTGTGAGGATACATAAGAGTATATACTATTTCTGATATGTATGGTGAACTTCGACAATATTTCATTCTTTTTCGTTCTCAAAGCCAGAGAAATTAAACGCTATGCTAGAAATCGTACCATTTCCGATTTGTCCATCGCAGCTCTTGCATCCACCCCAAATTAGCGCTTGGATCCTTCTTTAATATCTGTTTGAAAATCAGATTGATCAGGACATTAAGTCTTATAGAAAATAAAAATGAATTTGCGTACTCCACCTGGAAATGAATTTGCCAACATCCAAAACAGACTTAGTTTTCACTTTCTTGCTGTTATTGCTGGCTGTTATGTCTGTATGTAACGAATTGTATGATTGCTGTTTCGTCTTGTATGCTGTTCAGTTGATAGCTATGAATGCTGTTCAGTTGGTAGTGATGTTTGTATACTGTGCTGATGGTCTTCCATATGGCTGGTGGAAAAAACATGGACAGCCTGGACAGCCTCATGATTTGTATAATAAGTCTTTTTGATTCAAATGAATATCAAAGACTGGTATTTTTTCCTCTGAAAAAAGAAGAAGTGGGAAATACCTTTTTCTTATGTTGGTAATTTCACATCCAAAACAAACAATTATAAAAATAACTGTGATGCATGAATAAAAATCGCATTTATAAAACGCATTTATAAAACTATAAATCGCATTTATAAAACGCATTTTATTAACACAGTTATTGACAGACGAGACCTAACACTCATTAACCTAACACTACATCGTCAGATGCACCTTCACCTTTCCTCGGCCACGTTTCTACCTGCATGCACTCCATGTGTTGGCATACATGCAGCGACAAGGTCGTAGCTAGAACTGCATGACAGCGAGATACTGACTTCGTTCACTTCTTCCCTTCACGGCCATGTCGAGTTCGACCACCGGAATGGCAACAAGAGCTTTCGGACGACAGAAGTCCATACTGGTCAGCGGTTTTACCTTTTTCAGCTGATCCAAGTAGCAGGCAGTCAATTTCCTCATCTGATGCCGAACCGGCGGATGTCTCAGTTTATCGGCGGGACTGCAAACGACAATGGCAATGGCAGAGTAACGACCCAGACGATGAGAACGGCGAGAAAATGGATAAGTTAGAAGGCAACGTGGATGTAAGAAACGTGGATTGATGTAAGAAACGTGGATTTCACTTAGCCAGCTCGTCCAGATGTGATAATCTTCAAGAACTTCTGCTTGAAGATAAAAGCAGGTACCAGCATGGCTCTTGTTGGACAAAGCGGATCAGGAAAGTCGACCATCATTGGTATAATCGAAACATGTAAAGCCCACCGAAGGGCAGCCGAAGATCTCCATCGTCTCATAAATCTCCTGTACCTTATCCATTTGGTTCTGCAAGCGGTCAAATAATATAAATGGACGAAAAGGTTTTCTATTTGGGGCACAACCATCAATTATCATCTTTTCCAATACCCTCAAGGCTGCATTGACATTCTTTCTACAAACAGCCCTAATAAGCAAATTGTAAGAGCGTACTCTGCTGGTTAATGACATCTTCTCGATGATTCGTATGACTTCATTGAGCGAGTTGGGATCATCATGCCAGGCGGTGGCGACCCTGAATGTTCTCACCGTAACATCGACTTGTGCATCCAATCTCTCTGAGAAAACCATCTGCATAGGTTGAAGTCCTTAGAATGGGCGAGAATCGTGGTAAGCAAATTATAAGTTGAAACGCTATGTTTAAACCGGTTGTAGCGCTGCCCATTTAAAAACCTCCAAGCTAAGATCGGGGATCTTGTTTCACTCAATACCATCCTTACTATCTGCCGAGATAACTGAAAACCCATTTTAGTTAGAGTTTATTCCATGTCGGTGTCGTCCTTTTCAAGAACTTGTCATATTTCTTGTTTAAAACCCACCGACTTCCAATCCTGTTTGGATAAGATTTCATTAGGCTTGTTCGATTTATAGCTCTGGTAGGTCAGGAACCCACCCTGTTCGCAGGGAGCATTCGAGACAACATACTCTACGGAAAAGAGAATGCAACCGAGGGGAAGATCATCGAAGCTGCAAAGGCTGCAAATGCTCACGACTTCATCAGGTAAATACTGAAACAGGTGACTTAATCATTTCGTGATGTAGCCTGATAACAGTCATAGGAATGGGGTTTTCACCACGCACCCACAAGTTGCAATTCTGTTGATAAGGAAGGAACCGATGAATTATTTTCACTATTTTGATATGGTTGTTAATAACACACTCTTTGTATAGCTATTAGTTAGAGCAGCTTGAGAATCGATCATATTCTAAAGATTGTTCTTAGCATATTTCTTACAGTTAGATAGTTATGAAATGGTATAAAGTAGAGTCTCTCTTCATGACAGAGGCTAGACTGCGCTATGATACATTATCCTATATTGGCTTGATTAATAGAAGAAGCTGGTTTGCAATCTGACAGTTTTTGTGTGCATTGAATAAGTGAATTTCGTAACTCTTTAAGTCTTTCCACAGCACTCTGTTCCAGGGAGGCAGGGCCCACTCCTCATAGCAGGTGCTGAATTTTTTAGTTTAGGTCATTTTGTAATTGTTGTTTTGTTTTATAATTTGCAATTGTAGTTTAAATTGCTGATTTGCTATTCCTATTATTTTTGTTAATTGGTCACGATTGCTTGAGTTTACAATTCAACAGAGTAAATAGATTTCTTGTGAAATCTTTAGATGCAAATTGAGCTTTTATTCTGTGTTGATGAATTCTTTTCACTTTACTACACTTCATATTAGGAAACCAATGTTAGAAGGGAAATTGCAGCATAGACATTGCACAGTAACTTTAAATAAATCTGAACCCTGGTTTTACAAGTTAATTAACTGGTAATTTATTGTTTTGAGTTAGCATGGGCGGTGTTTTTATTGATGGTATATCCAGGCTAACTCTATATGCATATAATATCTTGTGCAGTCGGTATAGTTAAAGTCTGAAACATGAGAAATACCTGGAAATGCTGTTACTCGTCTACTGAGTTGATCTGTGAAGTCGGTATAGTTCAAGTATGATGCTGTTACTCGTCTACTCTTCAGGATGTCCTCTCGCGGCAGCAGTAGTAATGGGCACCACAGATGCAGCGGCAGCAGTAGTAATGGGCACCTCTTAACCGCGGAATGCACGGCGAAGCATGGCGGACTGACGGCGGACTGGACAGGAGCATGGCGGAGCACAGCAGAAGTAAGTGCACCCTTTGTATTTGATGCTTCAACGACTACTCTGCACCAAACCTGATCCAACGATGGAGATTATCTCCATCGTCGGACGAAAAAGATCAAGGGCTGGAAAACCAAAAAAAAATTATTGTGGAGAGTAGACTCCATTTGGTAACGCCTTACGGCGTAATTACTCCTAATACATGGTCAATTTTTCTAATTAAGCTTTACATGGTCAAGTCTCAACATTCTATCCATTATTAACACTATCATTCAAATTAGGTAAGTCCCCATGATTAGATTCAAGAATTCCACGGTATTCTATTGCATTTTTATCTTTGTTACTTTTTTTTATAGTGTTTCTCTGCATTTATGCAATCTATCAAAGCCAAGGCACATCACACCTACTTCTAAAGCTATGATCTTAAAACAAAATCTATTTACAATGTCTTAGATCTAACTTTTTGTGGTAATTCGATTTATTTACGTGTTTAAAATGTTATAGATCTAACTTTCTCAAATGCATTTGCATGTGCATCTACCTAAACTATTATTTTACCAACTTCCTTCTTCTTGTAAGAACAAGTGGCAACGTCGGGGACATTGCCACCCTGTGGCTCTTATTAATATGAAAAAAGACACACATAATTTTTTTTTATAAATAGTTAAAAAATAGGGGAAAAGATATTATATCTCCATTTTTGTTTAAAGCATTAGTTTCTATTGTGCCACCCTTGAACAGAGCACCAATTATAAGTCTTCTTGACAAGTTGGGTCTTATTATTGCCTTAAGAGTTGATCCATGATTTCTAAGTTTTACTCCTTCGATTGCTTACAATTTCACTCATTATGAAGAATCTCTTAGTGCCTCATGCATTGCAGATTTATCTCTTTGTTCTATTTTTGCATAAACTGCTACCCAAGTCACTATTGTGTCATGCTTGCACTTAAGGGTTGTATTTAAGCATGTTTAATCCATTCCTCAAATTCCCTAACTATTCATGTCATAATTATCTATCATCATTATCAATTTTCTTTACTTGTGTTAGTATATAAGGTCCCCATTGACTTCTCATTAGTGGGTCATTTCTCATCGACTATGACACATTGCTCTAATAAATTGGTCTAGAGTCATTAGCACCTTGGACCTATTTTCATCATTGAGAGGCTACCTTGCACTCAATAGATGGCACCTCATCATTAGTCATTGACTAAGTGGTTTCCCATGTGTTTGATGGCAATACCTTCAATCACCTTTTAGGATTTGTCTTGTACCTTATATTTCATTTTCATCATTGGTGGAATTCCTCACCTTTGTCAACATTTTTCATTATTGATTGTTGCTTAAAGGGTGTTTTTATGTGCTATTTACATCTAGTGTGTGCAAGAGACATACTAAGTGGTGTGTTTGTGCAAAAATTGTGCCTAAGATCTTTCAAATCAAATCAGTTCCTAATATCTATTCATGTTGGTTGATGGGGGATGCCTTAATGCCTCCCTTCCAACGGATCTCTTCCTATTGACTCCAACTCATTTGCTTTGGGAATGATATTTAGAGACACTTGATTGCAATCAACAATGACAAGTTACCTCACTATCGACAACAAGAATACATCAATGTTTGTTCATATATAGATATTTGTTACACACATTTCTTGTCATCACCATCTAATGAGGACCAAAACATCATAATTTTTCTTAATCCCTCAAGATATGAAGTTAGACACATGTCAGGACTCATGTTTTTACATTTTTGTCCAGCACCGCCTTTTCCCTTTGGACAATGTGCATTTCCCTTGCCAGTAACGCCATTTGTTAGTTAGAAATGAGCGGTGCCACCGCCTTATCCCTTTGAGCAATAAGCCTAGTAATGCTCTGTCTTGATAGAAAAAGAGCGGTGCTCTAGTTTTAAATGGAAAAAGAGAAGATTCACTAAGTTTCTCGAAGATCAGCTTCGTGGCACCCTCATCCCTACACTCTTGGACCACATGGACTCTAGATCCCTCCTTCTAGGATCTCCCTTCCACCTCACCCATGAGAATCTCAACCATTCCTATCCTCCCACGGCTATAAGTAGTGGTTCACCCACCATGGGTAAAGGGAGGAAGATTATGATACAGCACCAAAATTCTAGCCAAGGAAAGTGAGCATTAGGAAAACAAGTTGAAGCTTTGGAGGCAAGACCTTGCTTGAGAGGAGACATCTCAACCCTAAGGCATATCGGTTGTAATCTCTCTCTAATTTTATTATGCAATGAAATTTACTTTCCCATAACTGCTATTGTGTATTAATCACTGGTTTTATCATCAATTCCATAGTCATGTATATAGGATTGTAGATCGTATTTGATACTTTTATCTTGTATGCTTTTGTGATGTGCTTATTGCAGGTGAACCTGTGGAGATCTAGTATTCTAGAAGGATGGTACATTACATTGTGTGGCAGGTGAAAGATTTATTCCAATCATTCATCAATCCTAGGGAAAGTATTGTTTATTGTTTTTTTTAGCCATGGCAACAGCCAAGAGTATATCCAACAGCCCGCAAGCCAGATATACCAGAAACTTGTGACTAAGCAGGGGCCGAGACGTCCCGGTACCACATCCCAGGAAATACCTATAGGAAAGTATTGTTTATTGTTGTAACTAATTTGTTCTAGCTGTGAAGGATTTCAAGCTAGGGAAACAACTTATGTCTGCAAAAGGCGAGTATTTCCAGCAACAAATTTGGCGACCATACTGGAGAGAGTATTCAAAACTTTCAATCTTTCTTGGTTTTCAGTTCTTGTCTTTGTTCCAAACTTCAACTTTTTCATTGATCAGATCTACTAATTGTTCAGTGAGATTTGGTTTCAATTTGACCATATCTGCTTCATATGCTTCATTTCCCTATTTTTTATTGTGATTTGATGCCATTAAGTTGATATTTAGCTTTCTATTTTTTGATTAGCGCTTTGTTTTTTAAACCTATAGGAGACGTCACGCTTTTATTGAGGGAAAGAAGCTACGCCACCGCACAATTCTAGTGGACAACAGGCGGTGCCACCGCTCTGTTCCTGTTTGCAAGAAGCGGTGCCCGAGTGGTAACGTTGTGTTCAACACCTCCGAGAAGCGGTGCCAGGTAGGGTTTTAATCCCTGTGTAATTTCAAAACTCAGCATGTGTGTTTTCCTTTTCTGAATTTGTTTTTGGTTGTGTTATTGATAATTGTACTGATCATTCAAAATCTTTAAAGTGTTAAGGGCTTGGTTAATTTCTTTCAAGAGCTAGTTTGTTTTGGCTTATTCAGTTGCTTGCTACGCTTGGGTTTTTGTTCTGAAAGAGTCCTTGAAAAGTAGCCATATAGTCAGATCTCTGAGTGTTGTTTGATCAGTTGAAAAGAAAGTATTTTTCTTTTGGTTTCTTTGTTTTGTTATTCATAGGTTAATAGAAGATTGCTTTTACACTCTTGATTAAGAAAAAAAATTGAGATTGATCATAGATTTGTGTTTAAGGATGAACCATTGGATACTTGATTAGTTGCATAAACTTTTAGGCATTCATGTTGTTTCCTTCTTTACGTGCTCTTTTCTCAATAAAAAATATCATAGTTTGAGTTAGATCTGTTTGCATTTGAAGAATTAAAAGAGTTTAGTGTGTCAAGTAGTTACAACATCTTTATTTTTTAAAAGAGATCTTATTCCATTTACTTTCAAGATTGGTTATTAGAAGTCTTTGCTTTCTTGCAAATTGAAAAATAGTTCAGTGTGTGGCATGGGATTTAATGTTTGAAAACAGAAATTGAATCACTATCCCTCCTGTAAGTAGGGAATACCTTGAAAGATAAAGTGAAAATTTGCATGATCATGTTGCATAGTTTTACTTTTTCTATACTCACCTCATGCATTCACTTAATCATATAAGATAAAATAAACGCTAGTTCTAGGTTACAATATTTAGTAACTTGAGTGATAAGTTAGAAGACATGTTCTGGCATCTATAAACATAGGAGTTGTCGTTCTATTGCCTGCATTGCATCTCGAGGGCTTGTAGTTCTTCCAAATACCAACTGGTATATCGAACGGCCTTTCACGTACCCTTGAGGTATATCGAAAGGTACTTCACGTAGTCGGTAGTATATCGAAATGCTCTTGTCGAGAGGTTGTGCATTAGACAACACTAACACGGATTTGAACTCCCATGTACCTTGAGTATATCGGGAGACCCTTCTAGGACACCCTAAGCCAATTGAGAAAATCTTTTTGTCCGTCTGATTGCAAAAATACACCGAGAAAAGCACTCGGGGAGATACTACTCACATGCCATCCAGGTAGTCGGGTGTTCAGGCAAGGATACGGTCCAATCCTCCTTGTCACATTTTACTGTTGTACCCTAAGGTATATCGTGAGTTACGAAGACTTGAAAATCCTAGCGAGAAACCAGATTTTTATCAGCCCCTCTTATCACCTGAGTTTGCTTGTGACCTTAGCTTGCATAGGAATAATTTTGTGTGGTTCTAGTTCAAGCCTTGGGTTATTATTTTTGTAACCAGCATTCTGGCTGAGTTACCTTTGAGACGATCTCAAAGAGTACAAGGATTACCACCTAAATTTCCTCCTATTGTGGAAGATACCACAATGGAAGCCATGGACCAACTTGTCACGACTGATTCCCATGTGGAAGGGGATCCAGTCATAGAAGTTGGGGAAGAACTTACTTCTTATGATAATAACTTGGTGGTCCAACAACCTCCTACTGTTGATACTACCTTTCATTTCCCAATGGAAGGTCAACCTAGTGCATCAAATTGGGTATTCAATCACCCATCTGATAAATTCGTAGGAGCATAATTGGGCCCAAATGCTCCTTTCTGGAGAACTTCCCTAGGGCAACCCATTTCTGAATATGGGACCACTAGGCCCTCCTATGTTACTCCCATGTGAGAGTTTCCTTCGAATGCATAATTATTTAAGGGCCTTCAACCATCTATTGATTGTTTGCGTAAATTTCAAGAAATCCTTAAGAAGATGAGCTCTTCTCTTCTTCCCCATCATTCATAAATTACCCCCCAAGGATACCATGCACTTTCATCGTCTCAGGTAGCTCCTGATTTAGGATCACCAACTTAAGGTACAATAGCTTATGATTCAGGATAGCCCTCCATTCCTACTCCTTCACTTCCAAACCCTAGGTCTGCCTCTGGTTATCCCGTATCTTATACTATTGGGGGGGAATCCCCAACCTAAGTTTTTTCATTGATTAATGGAGCTACTTCCAGTACAAGGAAAAACCCTATTGTAGGACAACCAACAGTCATTGTTCCATCCACAAACACCAATGTGGTTATTCCTCCTTCTAGTACAAGACAACCCTCAGGGATACAACATGTAGATAATCAACCTTCTTGGGGTTATACTTACTCGGGAAACCAACCACATGTAAGCAATTTGAATTATCAACCTACATCTTTAGGGATTATTTATCCTAGGATGCCTTACCCCGAAAATACGTTTACACCATGGGGGCAATCTAATTGGTCGTATATGCCTATGCCTGGAAGAACACTTATGAATACTGTTGGAGGTTATGGGGGACTACCTTTTGGAGGGCCACCCGGTGGAGGTCCACCTTTTGGAGGACCACCACATGCAGAACCCCCTTTTGGAGGACTATCATTTGGAGGTCCACCTTCTGGAGGACCACCATCTAAAGGTCCACCTTCCGGAGGACCACCACCTAGTGGACCCCTACTGGAGGACCACCGTCTGGAGGTCCACCTTCTAGAGGACCACCACTTGGAGGCCCACCACTTGGAGGCCCACCACTTGGAGGACCCCCTCCACCTGGAGTCCCACCACTTGGAGGCCCACCTTTTGGAGGCCCTCCTCCTTCAAGCGGTCCGCCACTAGGAGGATCATCTGCAAATCCACCGCCCCATCAGTTGGTATATCAATCGACTTATGGTCCTAATGGTACACAGATGTCATATCAACATTACTAGTATGTACTGCCTAATCGACAACTTCAATTTTATGAAACTTTGGACTTGCTTGACTTTTCAAAGTTGATCAACGATCCCATCCAGCATAACCTTTCGTGTCTTGTAATCCCAATCAAGTTACCATCACACATCCCTAAGTTTGATGGGAAGCGGGGAGAATGTCACATACCCCAATTTTGTAAAATTATGTAAATTGTTTTATTATATTTCTGAGACATTATGTTAAACTTAATCCTAAGTAGGGATTGATGACTCAGCAGAGTCAACAGTAATGGAGTGTAATTCAGAATATTTTATTGTTAATAAATAAATTACGGAGACAACAGCATGGGAGAGCTGTTAAAAGAGGTTACTGGTCAAACTGGTGGATGGAACTAGGTGGAAAGGCAAAAGACAAGTGGCAGCATCCTCAAACACTTCCTAAGTTGCAAGTGGCAACTTCCCTATATTTGGGGTCATGATTCCCCAAGAAAGTGGAATCAGAGCAGGTGGCTCATTAAATGACAGTTAACCCAACAAAGACCTAGGCAATCTTTTAAAAGTACTCAATGAAGAGAGCTAAAGCTGCTCAGTTATTTTCCAGAGAGAATTCATTCAGGTGAATGTTATTCAGGAAATTCATTGAGGAAGAGGGAAATACAGTAAGGAAATTGTTTAAGGAGGATTGCTGCAGTAACTTGAATTCATTACAGCCTTTGGAGCTGAGAGAACTGACTGATAGTTCTGAGTTAATACTGAGTTTGAAGACTAGTATCTGACATTGCTGCACCTAGTTCCAGCCAGGGAGACCAGAGCAAGCTCGGGGGTCCTGAGAAGTCGCTGTCTGAGCGCTCTCCAGGAGTTGGTAGGGAGGAACGACCTCCCATTGCTGTTGTTGTCCACAGCTTAAACAGGTTCTGTCATTTATTTCTTTATGTTTACTGAGTATGAATGGATACATGTTATGTTTATTTATATGTCTGAGTAGTTAGTTAGTTTCAGTAAAGTTAGTATCTCAGAATATCAGTAGTTAAAACTGTTAATAGTTACTGTGTTTTTCCACATTTGGTATCACCAGACCATACTCCAGCACATTATCTCGGTGTTGAGACGTAGTATTCTTCTGAACCGAGTTTCCTATATTACTTGTAGTTACTACAAGTGTTTTCACAAGTTTATAAGTTATTTTCTTACAGTCTTAAAAACTATTCCTAGTATTGTATCTTTGTTTTCTGTAAATACTAGCTGTAATAAAGAAAAGATAGACTAAGTATCTTTGCAGTTTAAATTTTATGATTGTTATCTTCTAGTTAAAAGGATTTAACCTTTTAAAGTTAAAAATAAAAACAATACTGACAGTAGGATATAATTACTTATCTGTTCAATGTTACAGTTAAATCCTGTTGGTATTAGACTGCAATATAGTTAAGAATGCAATTATCTAATTACTGTATACTATTTTATTTAGCTAAGTCAAGCATATTTCATAACTGTTATTCTATTTTTAAATATGGTAAATGAATGCTATCATATACACAGGTATTTATATAGATATGTATATGAAAATATACTTTAATATTAAATAAGTATTATATAGAAATATTCAGGTATTACAACTAAATAAAGAACCCAAACCAAACATTGGATAAATAACATTAAATAACAATCATAGTAATACTCACAAGAAGTAATATCATTATTGAATCACCCATAATGTTTCTATATTATATACATCATAAAAGTAACATTCAAAGTAATATATTATTATTACAATTATAAACCTAGTCTATTTATACTCAAGATATAAATAAATAAAGTTCATGTATAAACTAGTCATACTCTGTGTATCATAAAGAAAATAAACATTACTTAAAGACAATGGTAATATCTAATAAGAATACAACAGGTCTTTCTAATTCGAAAAGATTATACTTGCATTTACAGTATTATAACATGACCTACAATAATGCAAGAAAATGATATAAACAACTACGATATTGGTATAAGGGTATAAACCCTATATACATTTATAATTTAAAAAGTTAATACGTTTTTTTAACAGTAAACATTGTAAAAGAATTTATTAATAGTATTATAACACAGTTATGCAGAACCGTAAATTGCTCGAATGTCGATCTTAACCATTAAGGTTTAAACCCTTTATTTTTATTTTGCTCATAGTCAACCACAGGGTCTATAATGTTAATTCTTAAATGTCAGGTTGAGCAACTGACTGAATCCCAACTGTAAAAATTAGGGTTGGACCCTATAAGTTCGGTGTATACAAATAAAACAAATATTAAGAATTAAAATAATATTTTCACTTACGGCCGCATTTTATATCCACAGTCTAAGCTTTTATAAACCCTTGTATTTTCCTGTACAGAGCTTAGATACAAAATGCATATAATAAACAAACTCAAGATGCAGGAACGCTTTTAATAAGTCGTATTACAAAACTCCAGGGTGAAAACCCTGAACTATATAAGAGTACAGCAAGAAAAACAAAAGGGTCAAGGCCGTAACCTCATCTACAGGCAGGCTTACAGCCAGTGCCTTTCTTTCTATTTATGGTATTTCTTTTACAGTAATCTTAAACACCGAAGAAGGACGAAAAATTACAGTATCGACCGGAGTCGCAACACCCATGCACAGCATAGGGTTTAATTTGTTAAAAATTATTTTTAGCATGCAGTTAAAAGATTAAAACAGAGCTGAAGTAACCACCAGAATTCGCGCCACTCAAACCCTTCACTAACAGCACTAGTAAAACCAGCAAGGAGGAACGCCATGGTGGAGACCAGGCTTACCGGGGAGAAGCCAATGGCCGAAACTTCGTGTATTTCTTTCCTCAAGTAAAGGCCCAACCTGTAATGCAAGGAAACAGTATGTTATTTTTAAAAAAAAACCTTAACATTTTATTATTTAAAGCTGTATTCATGGAAAACAAAAAGACTGAACTATAGCTTACCGACGAATTAAAGGAAGTGCAGCCACCGTGAATAAAATGCTAACCACGAACAAAAGATACATAAACCCTTCCTTTGTCACCGAGAAGGGCGAACTGGCAGAAGTAAAGGATACCTTCCATGATAGAAGCTTGCCAGTATCAAGCCGAGAGTTACACTCACACTGCAACAAAGTCGATAATGGCGCCGAAAGGAAAAAACCTAGGTTTTTAAACAACCATATGGCCACCAACAACAAACTAATAACTCTCACACAGTGCAGGAGACGAGCACAAAGGACTGGAGCAGTAAGCAAGCTGCTATCAAACAGTGCAACGGCGAAACTTGGACCAGGAGGGTTCACAGAGCGACCAAGCCCGAAGGCGAGGGAGAAATGGCAGTTTAGGGTTAAGTCAACAAATATATAACACCAATACATGGCTCTGGAGTGACCACATAAGTGCTTTAATAATTTGCTTGTGGTGGGTCAAACTCTATTGTTTCTACGACGAGCTGCCATCGTTTGTTTTTCAAACAAATCATTGCATGGATTTTCCATTTGGTCGTTACACTATGGTTTCACCTGCCATATAATTCACAATCATAACATTAGAATAATGCTCTTAAAACTATACATTGTAATTATTAAACCTTGCAATTTGAAAATCTTAGAACTTCGCACTTTATACATTACAAACCATGTATTGTAGATTATTGTTCAAGATTAAATCTTGAAGTGTTTTAAAACATAGAAGGTTTGATTTTCATTATAAAGATTATAAGGCTTTGGGTAAAGTGTTAAGTTGTAAGTGGTCCATAAAACTTACCAATATATAGCCATCTACCCTAGTCTAAGTTTATAAGATAAGGGAGTGATGTTAGATGTAGTAGTTTACAATTCTACTACTATAATGCCAATTACTATAGCCTTGCTTAGATGGCAAAAGACTTGTCATTTTCTCTTCTTATGACTTAACTTGTAATAATCAACTTCTTTAACCCACAATTTTGGAGTAGGGTTACTCTAGCCCCTTTTATTTGTTATTATTAATATAATAACAACTTCTTAATAGCTTTAGATTCTTTATGGTAACATTTAGGCTTTTGTTATCCTTCATGTTCAAAGATTTACAAAGTTTGGTAAGTGGAGTATGACTAGCAGTTTATGTAAATGGTTTCACCATTCTTGATGATAGTTTAATCTGGAAAACTCATAGTAAGTTTGATTATGATAATCTAGGACTAATTCTAAAGGTGCTCATAGAATTTATTCAGTTATTGATCATGGAAATAGAGATAGTTTTCCATTAATACAAACTCTTAAAATGATTAAGAGAAGGCATATATCTAGCAGAAAGTCCTGTAATTGTTGGAAGTAAGAAAAGTATATAGTGATATTATCTAACTTCAGATCTTTATAATTGTAATTGCAAATCAAAACATATCCTGAATTTTAAAACTTGGCATGATGTGGTAACGTCAGATAAGTAAAATAGGACTGAACACGGTAACCCAGTTTTAATTACTGTGTTAGATAAGAAATATTATGATTGCATTACAGTAAACTCAATAATGATCTAGTATTCCATAGGGATACTTAATTCATTTATTATAAAGGAAAATAGCTATCTTTTCTCTGGAAATTCTAACTTTCTTTCAGTAAGATCTTCAGGAGAATTATAGGAAAAGCTTTACCTGTAAAAGCTTGATAAACTGGCTAGCATGTATTTATACTTTTACTGAATAAATTGGTACAACATTTTTTTATCTAATACTTTAAAAGATCTGTTAGCAGCGACTCGAACTTTACTTGTATATCTGTCAGAGAAAGAAAAACTGCTGCATTAGCTCGAAAGCTAAGTAAGCCCAGTCTGTCATAGCAATACCCCTTGCGGTTGCACACAGAAAACAATCAGTAACTGACAAGAAACTCATCATATAAGTTAAGCACATGTAAAAATCATTCAGTTACAATTCTAGTAACATAAACTAATCAAATAGTTAATATATGCAATTAATAGATTATATGTTATTTTTAATTTTTTTTAATTTTGTCGAAATTTTTGGGGTTTTGATAGAGAAAATCCAAAAAACCATGTCATGACATTCCATACATGGTGTTCTTCTAACTCCTTGACGGATGATTCAATTTGTTTGAGACTCTTCCAGTGAACTTTAACTGGCATGGTTGCCAAGTGGTACATTGAGCTTCCACAATATTGATTTATGGATTTCAACTCGTTGGCAACAGTTTTCCTTACCCATTTTTGGCTGCCTATATGTTACGAAACTGGTACGAATATTTTAACATCCCTTCAATAGAATACTTCCACCCACATATAAGATCATATTCATGAGTGGAGGAGACGTTGAAGGCTAATTAAAGCTCCTATCCTAGACCAATTGTTAGCTGATTTTTTTACCAAATACCTGTTGCCTCCCATTACCTGTGATGTGGCTATGGGTGGTGTTGTCACTGAAGAGAAGGCTATTAGCCGAGCTCAATATTTGGACTTAGTTTACTCTCAGTCCAGAACTTTGTATGATCTGATCACTCATGCTCCTCGTCCCAACACCGACCTTGCCAAGCCACTTGCAGAAACTCCTGTTGATGGCGTTGTAGGTTCAATCCAACCTCCATCCACAGCGAAACCTGCTAAGCAACCAAGTGCTTCCACCTCTACTCCTTCTACTCCTATTGTTTCTATCGAGGTAATTTCTATTCAAACTACGCAAACACCCGATAATAAAAAGAAAGGAAAAGGTAAATGTAAAAAGTCAGGGAACCAACAAGAGAACCCCAAGACTGCGACCTCAGAGAACAGAAACAAATCTAAGAGGAAAGCTAAGTATTCTTGCCTACTGTGTGGAGGGGACCACTTCACGAAGGAGTGCCCTCGTCGTGAAGAAATCAATAAGTTTTTGAAAAGTAACCCTACACCGGTGGTACTTATCGATCCTTTTCCATCCCAACAGCAGTTAATTGGCCACATGTCTTCATAAGGAACCTCTACCTGTACTGAGGAAATCCAAATGATGTCCGCTAAAACTATTGGATTGACTACACGTAGTCAGAAATATGATAAACCAACAGAGAAGAAGGATGAAGGTGCTTCTTCCGAGAATCTCCTTCTACAAATTATTCTCCTCCACCACCTTCAAATGGCCCTCTTATGATTGAGAAACCTAACCTTGACCTGATTTTACGCCCTCCCAAGAGTACCATCCAAAAATATGTATTTAATCCAAGTGATCGAGCCGCTCAATTCTACAATGTTGTTGAGGATTTGGCTCAAGCACCTTGTGCTATGACTACACTGGAAGTATTCTAGAGTTTCCCTATGCAGTGTAAAAATTTGTTAACGGCTTTAGGGACCTTAAATCCAGAGAATACTACTATTATTCATTTTAATGTGGAGAATTACAAATCAAGGTTATCCCACAAGCTCGCGTTTCAGATCGCGACCAGGGTAGTCGGGAGGAAGGTCCATCGTACTATACTGGACAAAGGAAATTCCACTTCAGTTTTGTCTATGCCTTGTTGAAGAGCCATAGGTTCTCCCGAACTTACTAAGTCACCTACCACTTTGAAAGCTTTCGACGGACGAGGTTTCCAATCTCACGGCTTGTTACTGGCACCATCGATTGAGCTCAGGGGCAAGCATGTTTCTATTCAAGTGGAAGTAGTCGACGCTCTATTAGATTACAATCTATTATTGGGAAGAAATTGGTTTTACACTATGATGACAGTTGCCTCGTCAGTTTTTTGCACTCTCCAATTCCTTCACTTAGGGAAGATTGTGACCATAGATTAGCTTGATTTTTTCTCACCTGATGTTACTACCACTACCGCAAACAATATTCCTATGCTAGGGAAATCCCCTTCGCCTTATCAATCGATCGGGGTCATATTGTTGAAGGATTCATCCCTTTTGGGTGTTTTCCCCTTGACTACTCCTAGTACGAAAGTAGCAACGATGAGTATGATATCTACAGTCGGGCACATTCCTAAAGGTAAAGAAATTGTTGAGACACCTTCTCTAGGTCCTCATGAAGCACTCTATGATGCCATACAATCTTCTTTCGATGTCTACTATGGTGATCATCATCTAGTGGCATCAAATCCTTATCATCTACCATATTGGCTTGATCCCCCTCTCCCCACTCTAGATTATCTCTTACAGACTTTTCAATCGGATGAGTCTATTATGGATATCATGAGTCTAGATGAATCTATATGGGAAGACCGTCACCATAGATCTTCTTTCCTTCCCCACACCAATTCGGTAAACTCCGATTTTGTTTCTCTCATCTGCTCTGATATTGTCGAAAATCCTCAAACGCATGTGTTGTTACAAGACATCGATTCCGAAGGAAATTTGTGTAATATCACTCAGAGGACTCCCATTGACATATCAGTAAAGCCTGGAATAGTTGAACATGTTCATGTAGGCTAGAATTGTTCAACGGAAGAAATTGAAAAGTATAGAGCTTTGTCCAAAGAATTCTGAGATGTTTTTGCTTGGACGTATGAAGAAATGCATGGGATTGATCTATCCATCGTTGTTCATGAGATCAAGACTTACCCCACGACGAGACTAATTCGGCAAAAACTTCGTCAAGTCCATCCAAGGAAGGCTACGACAATAAAAGTTGAGGTTCAAAAAACTTTTGAAAGCTAGTTTTATTTATCTCGTACCGCTAACCGAGTGGGTATCTAATATTGTTCCTGTAGCTAAGAAACATGGCACTATTAGGGTTTGTATCGATTTATGATATTTGAATAAGGCTTGTCATAAGGAAAACTTTCCAACCCCTTATATTGATCAAATCATTGATAATTGTGTTGGGAGCGTCAACTTCTCATTTATGGATGGCTTTTTCGGCTATAATATGATAGAAATATTACCCACTGACTAGCATAAAATGACATTCATTTGTCCATGGGGAACCTTTGCTTCTCGAAAGTTACCCTTTGGTTAAAAAAATGTCAAAGCTACATTCCAGCGAGCCATGTCCTATGCTTTTCATGATATTAATCACATTGTGGAACCGTATTTGGACAACCTCCCTACTCATTCGCAACAGAGAGAGGATCATTCAGGGCATCTTAGGGACATTTTCCTTCGATGTCGTCATTATCACATAAGTGTGTTTTCTGTGTTGATATTGGATGTCTTCTTGGCTTCGCGGTTTCCAAAGACGGTATCTGAATAGATCCTTTGAAAATAGCTGTTATATTGGCCTTACCCACCCCAACTGACATTACCGAACTCCAAAGTTTGCAAGGGAAGGCAAAATTTCTTTGTCGCTTTATGTGCAACTTTACAGAAAAAATGCATGGCTATATGTGTCTCCTGAAAAAGAACACTCCGTTTCTTTGGGATGACCAGGCCCAACGAGCTTTTGATAATTTGAAACACGCTTTGATGCACTCACCAGTGTTGCACCCCCGAAATTATTCAAAAGACTTTCTGCTTTATGTTATAGCCTCCATTACTACCATCGGTATGAATCTGGTTTAGGAAGATCTAAATGGCTAAGAACATGCGATTTACTATTTAAGTAAGAGTCTTCTTGACCCTCAAACCTGCTACTCACATGTGGAGAAGATATCTTTGGCTACAGTCATCGATGTGCAACTTTTTCGTCCTTACATTTTACTAAAACTACAATTGTTCTCGCTGATCAAAACCCTATGTATTACATTTTGACTCGTCAAGTGCTAGGGGGGAAGAATTCCCGTTGGATAGTTATCCTACAGGAATTCGATCTCGATTTCGCTAAGGCTACTTCTAAGAAGTCCTTAGTCTTTGTGTAGTTAATGTGTGACCTTCCCTGTGCTCTCTTGGAAGCTGATCCCAATAATTCATTTCCAGATGAATTTTTGTTCCTGATTAGCACAACCGACCCGTGGTATGGAGACTTGATTATCTATCTCCAGACCCAAATATTTCATCCCGATATATCCCATGACGATCGTCGACGCATCCGTCACCACGCTAAATATTACCACATTCCATATGACACTTTATATTGGCATGATATTGACTCTATTCTTCGACGATGTCTTACTCATGACGTGGTTGAACAAGTCATGAATGACTGCCACTCTCAAGCATGTGGCGGTCATCTTTCCAGGATGGCTACAACTCAAAAAATCCTACGCGCTGGGTATTTTTGGCCCTCAATATTTAAAAATTGTCATGAGGTGGTTAAAAAACTGCCCACCCTGTCAGCTTTTCTATCCAAAAAAGCACACCCACCCTGCTCCGTTATAGCTCGTCATTGCCTTTGGCCCTTCTGCCAAATGGGGGATAGATTTTATGCATTGTAAGCCTACCTCAATTGGGGGACATGGTTAAATCATCGTAGCCATGGATTATTTCACAAAATGGGTTGAGGCAAAGCCTACATATGCAGAGGATGGTAAGACTTCCGCCCTCTTCCTTTTCAATCACATCATATCTAGGTTTGGAGTTCCATAAGCCATAGTCACTGATCATGGATCCCATTTTCATAATAAGATGATGGTTGAGTTGAGTACCAAGATGTGTTTTCGTCATGAGAACTAGACTCCTTATTATCCGCAGGCTAATGGCCAAGTTGAAGCCATTAACAAAGTCTTGAAGACTATGCTACGTAGAATGGTTGGAGATCATAAATCCAACTGGCACTTAACTCTATTTTCTGCATTATGTGCTTACAGAACTTCAGTTAAAACAACAATCAGTTTTACGTCATTTCAATTGGTTTACAGATTGGAAGTTATCCTACCTATTGAGTGCGAGATTCCATCACTCAAGCTTGGAGTTGAGTTTTTCCCCAACACTTCTATCGAAGAAGAATGTTTTTAGTATCTGACAAACCTTGATGAGAATTGAAGAGATGTTGTCTTGGCACTTGAATCGCATAAAAAATGCATTAAGGCTCAATACGATAAATCCTTTCAACCTCGTGTATTTAATGAAGGATACATGGTTTTGACCTATGATCAGAAACATGACAAACTGATAAAAGGGAACTTGGAATCCATGTGGTATGGTCTGTAAATCGTGAGTGAAGTCTTAGAAAAAGGGGCCTATGAGCTTGATGATTATAATGGGATACCTCTTGGGCAACCTCGTAATGGGTTGTACCTGAAAATGTACTATGCTTAAAGACATTTATATTATAGTACCTTGTATATATGTACATTGATTGACATTTTTTTTGTGGTTTCATTTTTTCAATATGGTTTTGAGTTTTTGTCAATACCGTTTATACAATGTTTTGATTATGCAGATCAAATGGCTTTTTATGATTTTGTTGATGGTGCTTATCGTCATAGCTTGAACCTTGTTTCAGTTGCCCGGGTTTTATATTCCCCAGCTCATGACCTAGTAAGTTCAAGAGCGGTTTGTATAGGTCCGAACACCAATAATATCGCCTAGTATCATGCAGTAATAGGTAGTTTTCCTGGACTCTCAACTAGGGTTTTTTCACTTAAACCATGTGTATGCTATCTGAAACCCCACACTTCTTCATATTTTTCGAAGAGTGAGTTTGTTAAAAAGGTCACTTGAAACTATTACTTATCAACATATCCCGAGGTCTTGTAACACAGTTTCAGACTCATTAGCCAATTACATATTGGACTGGTATATTGCTCACACATAACAATTGGTAAGTAAAAAAAATGGTTCATTGTAAACAAACATAAGCAGTGAAAATACATAAGTCTCATATAAATATCATTCCACATTTTAACACAGATAAGCCGCCAATAGATAAGTTTGTATATATATATATATATATATATATATATAAGAGTGTTTTACAAAAAATATGGTCTCGAGACCCCGACTGAAGCACACTGGCTTTTAGATATACAAAATAACAAAAATCCTGAAACTGGATAGCTTTCAGTGTCTACAACATATGGGATAGCTAATAGTGCTCGTGATAGCACATAATAGCTGTTGCCAGTCTCTGTAGCAAGCGCCCAAAGTGGCCTGATACTCCAGTAGTGTGCCTCTAGTACCTCCTAGGGAGGTCATATACAGAAATATTTAGAATATCTAGAGTTAACCAATTGAGGTTCTCCTCTAACTCAGCCAACTCGTCATCTCCTTTGTGGATAAAGCGGGCCCCTGCTCGCTTGTCGATTAGGGAGGAACCCCCAAGTCGTGCATCTCCCACATCTGCATGAAAAAGTAGGTCTCCTTAACATCCATAAAAATTATAAAACATAAAATAAAAAAATTATCGATGTCTTAGTATTCTACTTACCAATGTCGACCCATTGGGCACCTAATAGGGATAGGTCCGGATCTCCTCTGAAGTCAGTCCCAACATATGCGTAGTCCTTGATCATGAGTAGTTGGTCATCCAACCAACCAAATAAGGTGCTCCCATAATTGACTTTAGAACCACTGCCACCATGGCGGGCCATGACCTCTACCCAACGCAGCATGCGAGAGTCTCGTGCCCTCAACTCAATGAATGATACCTGCAGCCTCAGATGAGGTACGCACTCATAGAAGAAGGATGCTAGGATAGTACCATAGCCAAATTTCTTCAGCTCTCCTTTTCGACACTTCACCAACTGCTCTTTGAAAGTGCTCAGTAAAGCCTCAGCCCAGTTGAAGACTGTGGGTGCCATAGCCTCCAAAGCATAGAGCATATGTGCTCAATAATCTTGATGAGCCCCTCGGCTCCTTGAAACTCGCTGCATAGTAAAAAGAACTATGCAAAGAGGCAGATTCATTACCTCTTTGATTGGGATTTTCTTTCCAGACATCTGAGTACCTGGAAAGTAGTGACGGTCAATGAGCTCTTGTGTAGTAACATCTCCTCCCCGAGGACCTGTCAGTGAGATGGGAGCCCTACGCCTAGACAACCCTGTAAGGAAGTAGATATATTCTACCTACACAGTGAGAATATGAGCCCCCACTTCGAAATATTGTTATTGTGGGTTCCACAAGGATCGGGATGTATTCCAACAATCTCACGTGGGATCTCATGCTAGGTACATTGAAATTTTTTAAGAGTCCACAACCCCATAGAGAAACCAGAGTGCCAGGATCATTCCCAACCCTAACATCATCAAGTTCATGTTTCCTTTCTTTCCAAACAACCATATTCACGAAATTAACCTGCCAAAAAGTCAAATTGAGGTATCAGAAGACAAATCCAAGCACTAAAAATACTTAAAATTTATTATTTTGGCTTGTCTCTATTGCCTTTTATGGCAGTTCACGGCACCGCCTCTGTCCCTTTAAGACAGAGTGGTTGCACTGCTAATTTCGGCATGAAAAAATGTGGTGTCTCCAAGGCACTGCTGTTTCTGGAAGCCAAAAGTGCGTTACCCTGTGAACGTTTTTTACCCTTGGGTAAATCTCACAAAACCCTAAAAATTTGCATGGAATGAGGAAAGAAAATCATAGAAAGACTAGGAATCAATTTAGCTCTTACCTAGAGCTGACGGATCGGAAAATGGCTAGCTGATGACTCCAGAATCCTCGCCTGGAAATTGCACACAAATAGCTCCAAATGGCTCTCCAATTGGTAAAAAGTGAAAATGGTAAGTTTTTCACTATTCACTAGCTTTTATATGAAATATTTTGGGTTTTTATTATATTATTTTAAAATTTTTATCAATAATTACCCTTAAATAGTCATTAAAAGCTTATGTTTTGAATCTTTTGGAGGTCTAATAGTCATTTCAAAGGTTTTGCAGGGACGAGAATTGAAAGCTTTTGGTTATGTGAGAGTTTGTTTTTGAATTTTTTGTACTTACACAAAATGAAAAAAGTCCTTACACGCTAATTTCGAAATCTTGGTCGTCCTCTTTAAACCTAGTACCAAATTTTCGAGTCAACTTTCGCTTCTTTTTCAGGCTCGTTAAACTCTTTTATCATGAAAAGAAGCCCTAACAGAGTCTTTTTTAAGCTCTTTTTGGACTCATTAAATGTGAAAAGATTGCCAAGTGAACTTGGTATGTTCATGCTTGTAAAAGTATTTGAATGATCGCCTAGTCGGTGGTAGGTTATCTCTTTTTCGAACCGATTAGATCTAATTACGAACAATGAACACTATAGTTGATCTCAGCTAGAAGAGTTCTCTTGGGAATTATTTTATACTTTTTCGGGCCCTAGGGACTAAATCATTCAAAAAATGACTTTTTGGAGTATTCTTTCATTTTCGTTGAGACTCTTTAAACATGAACGATACTAAGTTAATTTTTAATGGACTCGTTAAATTAAACACTGAGAGACCCTCTTTTGGAAATGAACCCCTCCTTTCTCAGGTTCGTGAAACATATGAGAATGAACTTATCCTATGATAAGCAACACAGAGTGTTTGTTACCTTCTTTGAACTCGTAAAAACGAAAAGAGGCACTCATCGATCATGATGGGGAAAGTAAGGGAAGGGAACTATATTTTGTTGGAATATATTATATTCGTTGGAAGGTAATAATGTCTTTGTATTATGTCGAAAGTTGTCTACAATCTTATGTAAAAGAGTAATACATTTAACCCATAGTTATAGGGTGGTGTATTTATTTGTGTAGAGTATTTGTCCATGGTATTTTATTAAGAGATGTTATTTTGGAGAATTATATTATTCCACATCCAATATGTGAGAGTAATTCCTCCTCATCTCTTAGTAAATAATAAGGTCAAGTGAGTCTCTAGACAATATGCACTCTTGATGTAGTAGTGGTACTATTGTGACACGATTGTACATCATCTATATTCTTTGGGGTATTTGTGTTGTGCTGTCTTGTAAGATTGGAGAAGACATTCTGGAGATAATAGAAGACTACCTTTCCCGTGGATGTAACCCATTAGGGTGAACCACGTATATCGGTGTTCTTTTGTCCTTTTATTTTCCTGTTCTTATCTTTTATGATATGTTGTTGGTTGCTTAGATATGTTAACTAGTTTAGCTTGACTCTACTATTCTAACATGCTATCAGAGCGGGTTGCTATGATCTAGTACCTTCTATAGCTTTCAATCAATAACGATTATCATTTGGGCATAGTCATTTTGTTGTAGATTTGTTTTCTAGCTGGTAGCCATTAGGCTTCTCTTCAGATGTGGGCAGATTTATGCATTTTTTTTACCCCTAACTTGTTGTGTAAGATTTTTGCACTTTTTTTTCAAGGGTTTCTTGATGTTTTTTCTGTAGATCTACATGATTTCGAGGATCTCCTTAAGGAGATCTTTCTTCCGATTATAAAAACGACAGTTATAAAAAAGGGTCGTAACTTGGTCAGCTTTTATTGGTTTTTTTATTATAACATGTTTTTGGAATTAGAACAACCATTGTGGATCCACCTATGCGACCAGAACAGAAAACTGGGTATTTCAGCGCTTCCTTTCGGTAATAAAAACAATAGTTATACAAAAGGGCCGTAACTTGGTCATTTCTTACCATATTTTTTATTATAACCTGTTTTTGGAATTGGAACAACCATTCTGGTTATAACCTGTTTTTGGAATTAGAACAACAATTATGGATCCACCTATGCGACCAGAACAGAAAACTGGGTATTTCAGCGCTTCCTTTCGGTAATAAAAACAATAGTTATATAAAAGGGCCGTAACTTGGTCATTTCTTACCGGATTTTTTATTATAACCTGTTTTTGGAATTGGAACAACCATTCTGGATCCACCTTCGTGAGCAGAACAGGAAACTAGGCATTTCTGGGCTTCCGTTCGGTAATAAAAATGACAGTTATAAAAAAAAGGGTTGTAACTTGGTCATTTCTTATCGGATTTTTTATTATACCTGTTTTTGGAATTGAAACAACCATTCTGGATCCACCTACGTGACCAGAACAGAAGACTAGGATTTTCTGGGAACATTTTTCTTCACAGGGTTGTAAGTGAAACTTTCTCCTCTTTTTTTAACTGTGTTTTCAACTGTGCTTTTCCAGATTCAGATCAGTAAAGTGTATCTGTTTTCAAGTTCTTCACTGTTTTTCTATCATTTTTCAGTATTAGGGTTTCTTATTTCTTGTCAAAATTTCACTCATTATGACTTTCGAAGTAGCTTATGTTCCTGAATTAGTTGGTTCTAACTATCTTGCCTGGAAGAGAAAGATGATTTATGTTCTCATGAGTAAGAATCTTTGGAGGCTAGTTAATGGTGAACAGAAGACACCCACTACTACTGATGATTTGGCTATATGGGAAGCTAAAAGTGATCAAGCAAGGGGGCTCATTGGTCAAACTGTTGCAAATAGTGTTCAGGTAAGTATTGAGGTAGAAGACAACCCGGTTCATGTATGGAAAATTCTTTACTCTTTGATAAATCTGATGATGTTTCTGCATATTATCTTGAAAAGAAGATCTTTGATCTCGAAGCTGTCGACTTTGAAATAATTGAGTTATATCTTGCTGAATTGAAAATTTTAAATGAGAAGTTAAATAGTTGTGGTAAATATTACAAGAAAACTGACACTGCTCTTATTATTCTTGTAGAATGCAAAATGCCATCTTGTTTTGATATGTTCATCCAAACTAGGAATAGAGCTCTAGAATTGTCTCAAAGTACTACGAAGCAAACTTTTGATGATTTTTGTAAAGGATTGATCAATGAGCAAGAAAGGTTAGTTGTTTCAAGACAACTCACACCTAATAAAGCTCTAACTGCACTTAATAAGAATCATAAGAAATTTTTTAACAATGCTAAAGCTTCTAATCCTTCTAATACTAATTCTGGACATGCTTCTCATGCTTCTAATGAAAATAGTATACAGAAGAAAGTGTATGATCCTTGTAAACATTGTGATAAAACTAACCATCCTGAAAATAATTGTTTTAAAGAAAAACGTTTAATGGCTAAAGCTAAAAAGAAAACCTCTAATGACTCTCAAGTAGCTTTATGTGCATCTGTTGTTTTGCCTAATAATTCTTCTTCTAACGTGGAATGGATAATGGATTCTGATGCATATAGACATATGACTGGTGATGCTTATTTATTTACTTCTTATGATTGCAGAGGTTATCTTGTTCCTACTTGTCTCTAACATTCCTATATGGAAGCATTGACATTTTCAGGGCATTCATCTCTTCCATATTAACATCATAATAATAAGAAATGCACCTATGCTTCAGATTAGTTGCTTGATGACTAAATTTTCATATATTTAAGTGAAATCTTTGGCTCACTATTTATATGTTGTGGTTGACACTTAATATGTAAAAGTAACTTCATTTTCCTTAATGAACGAGTTAGTCTTTTATTTGATCATATTATGTTGCCATTCCTTTATATGATGTTTGCTAACATTTGGTATATAAGCATTTTCATTTTTGTATGAGCAATTTTGTTTTATGATCTTTATATGCTTTAATCTTGAAATTTCTTGTGCATATAAGTTCTATGTTTAGGCTTTCACCTTAATCCAGGAATAATGAAGCACCATCTTCTACTATCAAAGTCATGATGTTCATCTGTATTATATCATTTTCAATGTATAGACCATTGGGGTCTTGTTTCTTCAATGTTTGAGGTCTTCTACAGATGTTTATATTGCACCTTGATTGGAAGAATGTCTGTTATCCGCATGTGTATTGGCCATCTGGGTTTTTTTTGTACACTGTTGTAGTGTTCTTAGCCACACGTTCTGTCGTATCGGTCGTCAGAAGGTATCTGTACACTGGCATGGATGTTATATCAGAGTTCTTCAGCTATCATGTATGGTTGTGATGATTCTTGTGGTGTTTTGTGCATCTTGCGATTGGATTCCGTCACATGTTCTTGACATTTTATTGTTGGGTCTTTCATTGTACAACCTGGTTTGTGTGCACTTTCATGATTAAGTGAGAAGCGGTTGTTCATCGTCAAATTCCATCAGCCGAAGTGTTCTTCTTATTTGCAGCTTTGGTTCTTCTGGAAGTTGTCATCAAGGGGGAGCAGTAATGGCTCCTTCCTTCCTTAGTGTTAGGGTGGGCCCTTCTCCCAGCCATTATTAAGGGGGAGTGTTGGAATATATTATATTCCTTGGAAGGTAATAATGTCTTTGTATTATGTCGGAAGTTGTCTACAATCTTATGTAAAAGAGTAATGCATTTAAACCATAGTTATATGGTGGTGTATTTACTTGTGTAGAGTATTTGTCCATGGTATTGTATTAAGATGTTATTTTGGAGAATTATTTTATCTCACATGCAATATGTGAGAGTAATTCCTCCTCATCTCTTAGTATATAATATGGTCACATGAGTCTCTACACATTATGTATTCTTGATGTAGTAGTGGTACTATTGTGACACTATTGTACATCATCTATATTATTTGGGGTATTTGTGCTTTGCTCTCTTGTAAGATTGGATAACACATTTTGGAGATAATAGAAGACTATCTTCCCGTGGATGTAATCCATTAGGGTGAACCACATATATCGGTGTTCTCTTGTCCTTTTATTTTCCTATTCTTATCTTTTATGATATGTTGTTAGTTGCTTAGATAGGTTAACTAGTTTAGCTTGACTCTACTATTCTAACATATTTCATTTGCAATACTGACAGTTGTTAGTCACCTTTGAACATGGCACTTGTATGCATTTCATTCAATTAATTGGGTATTCAGCTTGCTTCCAAGTCTATCCACTTTCATGAGTCATGTCACTCCTTTGAGTCTTTCATAGAGTGCATTGTCCATCATCGAGTTATGTCTTGGTATCTTCCTGGTCAATTCAATGCTACCAAGTCTTCGGTCGTGTCGCCTAACGTTCAAAGGGAAGTCATGTTGAGAGTTTGCATCTGCAGTCAAAATTACTATTGAGTCAATCCTATGGTTACTTCATACTTAAATTCCAAAACTTTGTTCCAAGTTTCGTGTCGTCGATGTGGGATTCATCACGATCCTCCTTCAATGAGACTATTCCTGTCGACTCTAACTCATCATCCAACAATTAGTCTTAGAATCAAAAGACAAGTACCTTGAGATCTGTATGCATTAATGATAGACCCTATCGCTTTCAACATAGGTTTACATCACTGGCCTTTGATCAAAATATTCAACTGAGTGTTCAACATCGGATCATCTATTCACACTCAAGAGAATGTAGTAGGGTACCTTGGGAATCATCAACATCAATGGTGATCTCCCTCGCACTTGTTAACGGTTCTCATGACTGACCAGTAATCAAGTTGTTTCTACCATGTTCAACATCAAGACATTGTAATCACATGGATAGAATTGTACATTGTTGAAGACAAGACGAAGACCCTAGGTATCTATTAAGTGCTCATTGTTTTCCCTAGGTTGCGATGAAGTATTTGTATGAGTCATAGCATGAATCCATATTTGTATTGTCGTGGTTGTGCTCAATTTTGTGTCTGCATGACATAGATGTACATTTAATGTTTGGTAGCTATGTCCAAGTTTGAGTCTTCTTTGCATGGATCTACGTTGTATTCTAGTAGCCATGATTGTTCATACCTCGCATGGATCTTCCTTGTATTGGTCTGCAGCCATGATGAGGAGTCTTTTGGATATGAGTCAAAGTATTGATGTAGTGCAGAAAAGTCGAGTTGATGAATATCTTCGATCAGTGAATTCTTGCCTCGAAGCGATAACTTGTTCTTACAAAGCTTTCACCTATCCTATTCCTCTAGCCTCATGCTTTGGGGTGCATTCTGTTACACACATTTCTCGTCATCACCATGTAATGAGGACCAAAACATCAGAATTTGCCTCAATTCCTCAAGATATTAAGTTAGACAAAGGCGAGAAATCATGTTTTTACATTTTTGTCCACCACCGCCTTTTCCCTTTGGATAATGTGCATCACCATTGTCAGTAACGCCATTTGTCAGTTAGCAATGAGCGGTGCCACTGCCTTATCCATTTGAGCAATAAGCGATGCATCCCTGGTAACGCTCTGTCTCGATTGAAAAAGAGTGGTGCTCGAGTTTTAAATGAAAAAAGAGAAGATTCACGAAGCTTCTCAAAGATCAGCTTCATGGCACCCTCATCCCTACACTTCTAGACCACCTAGACTCGAGATCCGTCCTTCTAGGATCTCCCTTCCACCTCACTCATGAGAATATCAACCATTCCTATCCTTCCACAACTATAAGTAGTGGCTCACCCCCCATGGGTAAAGGGAGGAAGATTATGCTACAACACCAAAATCTTGGCCAAATCTAGCCAAAGAAAGTGAGCATTAGGAAGGCAAGTTGAATCTTTGGAGGCAAGACCTTGCATGAGAGGAGACATCTCAACACTAAGGCATATCGATTGTATTCTCTCTCTTATTTTATTATGAAATAAAAGTTCCTTTCCCATAACTCCTATTGTGTATTAATCGCTGGTTTTATTATCAAATTCCTTAGTCATTGATATAGGATTGTAGATCGTATTTGGTACTTTTATCTTGTATGCTTTTGCAATGTGCTTATTGCAGGTGAACCTGTGGAGACCTAGTATTCTAGAAGGCTGGTACATTACACTGTGTGACAAGTGAAATATTGATTCCAAGCATTCATCAATCTTAGGGAAAGTATTGTTTATTGTTGTAACTCATTCGTTCTAGTTGTGAAGGATTTCAAGCTAGGGAAACAACTTTTGTCCGCAGAAGGTGAATATTTCCAACAACAATCTTATAATTGGCATCAAGGCATCTATTCACACTTGTTAGAATTTATTAAGTACATGAATGCTTGTTATCATTATTGATGGGTTGTCTCATGTTTGTTAATGATATACATCAATTATCGATAATAAAATGGTGCCTTTCATGTTCAACATTAGACCATTTATTCACATGGTGCAGAGTCATACAAATTGATGGGTTTGGACTGGAAACGTGGGGAGTAGTTGCATTACTCTATCATGTTTCTAGCTGAGTTGAGAAAGACGATACTAAATAGTTTATGACATTGGTACTTTGTGGAGAACTAGTTGTGTACTCTTTTCATCTCTAATTGTTCTTCTAATACACACTGAGAAATATATCCATTTTATATTTTCTTGTGGCTATGATCTATGTTTGACATGGATCCACTATGTATATTTTTTGTGGCCATGATTTGTAGTTTCTATATTACATGGATCCATATTGTACTTGAGTTGGTGACCATGTTTTTTCCTAACCGAAAATGGGTATGCCCATCTCAAAGATAACAAATATCTGATACTATGGTTGTGTTTGCATACATTCTTCTATCCCTGATTTCGTCAAAATCCACTCAATGCACTTGCATAATTCCTTCACATTTTATTATTGTTAAATTATGTGAAGCATAGGATCATCAACTTGAATGATTTCAAATGGAAGAGAATGTTGCATAAGAGAGAGATGAATTTTGCATAGATTATGAAATTAATCATGACAATATTGCACACACATGGGACAAAATTGGAATAATATGATTATATTCATGAATAAGTAAATAATATGGAATATATTGATTGTACATATAGGAGAATTGGAATTCCTAAGATAGGATTCGAATCTACCAACAGACTAACTCCAGAGTTAACTCAGTGTGGAAAAATCACCACTGGATCTCAGTAATGCAACTCTAACTATCTAACTTAGTCTACAATCAGTTAACTGATGAGGGTAGGTGATAAAAGGTGCCCACAATCCCTTGAATCATCCAAGATGGCGCTAGGCTAACTGATTGTGATATAAATGATAGTAACTGGAGCATAAATGAACATGACTGCTTACCTACCAAGGTCCAGTGAAGGAGACTGCTGGTGGCACTCAGAGTGGGTTTCTAAATTATAGCAATTGGTCCCTGGGCTCCTAAACTCAAGAAATCAGGTGTAGTAAGTGGCAGATGTCCCTTAGGTGTGTCCCCCATGAACTAGTGGAGTGATGAAGACCTCATAAGCTAGGAAAATAGACAATTAGACTTTGTGGTCAAAGGGAGGATTAATAATAATCCTAACAATTATACCCTACTTCATCCATCATATTCCCTTCTGAAATCACACGTTACTTTATTTAGTCCTCATGGACTTCATGTAGTATATAGGCCTTGATTGCATCATTCCAGATACCAATTCACCAGCAAAACTATTAAAAATGATTTTTTCCTCATTTATGCACCTTTACTATTAGCAACACACATATGTACATGCTATGCATGTGAGGAAAGCACGTACACCTCAAAAAATGCCCTTTTTTTGTTGAAAAAAATGAAGCTATGAGCAAAGGTAAGAGATTTCCCTCTTCCCGTAACCACTCTAACTTCTTTCTTCTTGTATTTAAAGATACCAAGAGTGTTGAGAAAGGGGAACACTTATATGGTAAGGTCTTTATGTCGAAATGGATTTGAGTTTATACTAAGCCTTGTTTTAACCCCTATCTCCAGAATTCCTATTTGTGGAGTTTGCCTCTCTTGTTTAGAGGAGAACCTAGACTTTCCTATGTATTTCCCTCACATGTAACAAGGAGTAGTTGGAGTTATGTTTTGCAAACAAGTTAGATTAGAGGTGATTATCTTCTAATTTTTCCATCTTTTATCACTTTCTAAATACTAATTTACCTTATATTACCTTGTTCATGTCTTAGTTATTCTTTGTATTTTCATTTTTGTCAAGCTTAATCTGCATTTCTCTTTCCAGCATTATAAGGTAATTTGTTGTTATTTTGGTTATTTATTATGTTTTGGTTTATTAGATTGGTTTATAAAATAATATCACCCATGATTGGTTCTTAGTTTGTCTCCAATATTAATGTTCACTTTCAATACCGATTTATGTACCAATTCTAGTTCTGTATTTTATGCTTATATATGGTCATTTTTTCAAGTGACAAATGGAGACATGAATTTTGTAAAGGATATTCTAGATTTAATTTGTGCCCATAACTATAGCAAGCGAGTGAGATGACTTGTCAAAGGTTTGTTTGATATGTTCATGTATTCCTGGCAACATTGAATGAGTTTCTTTCTCTAGAGGTTCGACATTGTTTTATGCCTTTATACTCACGCACTGCGTGTCACGAGGATAAGGCATGAAGGAGAATTATTCTGCTATATATATACACCTTGAAGATTAACAATCGTCTTCATTGGATCTCACACACTTCTCTTTTCTAATTTTGTCTCAAACCATCCACAGGAACATAGGATTTTGTTTTTGCTATTTTTTGGATATCTCTCCATATATATATATATGTAATTTCTGTTGTAAAACGAACATAATAGAAGTAATGTAAGAGCATTGTTACTTTGTTGAAATTAATTGTAAACTATGTATGAAGAAGACTCGATACTATAGCACAACTCACTGTTGTTAATGGAAGTTTGAGTTCTGGGTATCGTGCTCTTTTTTATTATTTGATATAGCTTAGCCTAAGGTTCACTCACCATAAAGCATGGGCCCACCTACTGAAAAGTGAAGTCTATTTTTATTTACGTTTTAATTTACATTCATAACTCAGTTTACATATCTTTTATTTTTAATCATGTGAATTATGATTAGATCGTGTTGATTCAATTCTGGTCTTGTTGGATATTTGCACCTATCCTAATTTACACTTGCTTTCTTTTGCATTTGTTTACATTTTCACTTGTATTTAATCACGTGTTTTCACTTTCATTTTATGTTCCTGTATACATTTCTCTTTTCTCTTTTCCATCATAGGCATGAGTGGTCGGCATGCATAATAAATCTTAGGAAGCATACTTGAAGTTGTGATCTATTCTCTTATCGCCATTCTGACTTGTAAGCACTTGCACTTGTCTTTATATCTATAGTTTTGAATGCAATAAAATGAATTGCAACTGATCTCTGTCATAAATAGATTATGAGTTTTATTTTTCATCATAGATACCATGTGATCATTTAGTTATAATGATATCATTTTGCATCATATATATATTCACATTGTATCCATTTCATTCCATCATAGGCATTAGTGGTTGGCATGCATAATAAATCTTAGGAAGCATACTTGAAGTTGTGATCTATTCTCTTATATTAGGAAGCTTGTTTAGATTTTTTTATGAGTACTCATTATAAGTAAGAAGCATTGCTCGAACAAGTTCACATATTGGATATATTTTTATTTCAAATTATAGATAAGTTGTCACTCTCGTTTGTGTAATAGATTTTGTTTAAAACCTCTAGCTATAATAGGTAGACATTATTTTTGAATTGACAATAAAGTTTAAATCTTCATGCTTTAATTGGATATCATTTTTTTGGTACTTAGATCCTATTAATTAAAGGAACAAGATTTCTTAACCTAACATTTTTCGAATCTTTCTAGGTTGATGCAAGATAGGTAGGATTATCACCCTAATTTATAGATTAACTATACAATTATCAATTAGTCCACAATCAGTAAGTGTTTATGTCTAATGCTTTGTTTCTTTTATAAATAAAATCATTCAATTATTATACTCACGCACTGCGTGTCACGAGGATAAGGCATGAAGGAGAATTATTCTGCTATATATATACACCTTGAAGATTAACAATCGTCTTCATTGGATCTCACACACTTCTCTTTTCTAATTTTGTCTCAAACCATCCACAGGAACATAGGATTTTGTTTTTGCTATTTTTTTGGATATCTTTCCATATATATATATATGTAATTTCTGTTGTAAAACGAACATAATAGAAGTAATGTAAGAGCATTGTTACTCTGTTGAAATTAATTGTAAACTATGTATGAAGAAGACTCGATACTATAACATAACTCACTGTTGTTAATGGAAGTTTGAGTTCTGGGTATCGTGCTCTTTTTTTTATTTGTTATTTTTCTTTATGTTTTAATTTACATTCATAACTCAGTTTACATCTCTTTTATTTTTAATTATGTGAATTATGATTAGATCGTGTTGATTCAATTATGGTTTTGTTGCATATTTGCACCTATCCTAATTTACACTTGCTTTCTTTTGCACTTGTTTACATTTTCACTTGTATTTAATCACGTGTTTTCACTTTCATTTTATGTTCTTGTATACATTTCTCTTTTCTGTACCTGTCTCCATTCTGACTTGTAAGCACTTACACTTGTCTTTATATCTATAGTTTTGAATACAATAAAAGGAATTGCAACTGATCTTTGTCGTAAATAGGTTATGAGTTTTATTTTTCATCATAGATACCATGTGATCATTTAGTTATAATGATATCATTTTGTATCATATATATATTCACCCATTTGCATTCTCTTGTATCCATTTCATTCCATCATAGGCATTAGTGGTTGGCATGCATAATAAATCTTAGGAAGCATACTTGAAGTTGTGATCTATTCTCTTATATTAGGAAGCTTGTTTAGATTTTTTTATGAGTACTCATTATAAGTAAGAAGCATTGCTCGAACAAGTTCACATATTGGATATATTTTTATTTCAAATTATAGATAAGTTGTCACTCTCGTTTGTGTAATAGATTTTGTTTAAAACCTCTAGCTATAATAGGTAGACATTATTTTTGAATTGACAATAAAGTTTAAATCTTCATGCTTTAATTGGATATCATTTTTTTGGTACTTAGATCCTATTAATTAAAGGAACAAGAGTTCTTAACCTAACATTTTTCGAATCTTTCTAGGTTGATGCAAGATAGGTAGGATTATCACCCTAATTTATAGATTAACTATACAATTATCAATTAGTCCACAATCAGTAAGTGTTTATGTCTAATGCTTTGTTTCTTTTATAAATAAAATCATTCAATCTTTGGTTATAAACATGTTAAATAAAACATCTGAATAAATAAAAGAAAGGCTCAATATCATATATAAAAAAAGGCTCAATATCATATACAAAAAAGGCTCAAAATGAGACAAAAATCAACAGAAATTTTATTAATGCCACTATGAGTTACAACTAAAAATCCTCTTTTCAAACCCCTGCGAGGGTAAATATCAAACAAATACTTAGGATTATAAGGTGGAATTATTCATCACACATACACTTCTAGGTTTTATAAAAGAATAAATAAAAAACAGACTCTGCTGGATCAATCAGGAAGAAATGATGTCAGAGTTTTTCACTCTGCAAAAACCAATTTTATCGATACTGAAAATTAATTCATATTTCAATGAAAATGAACAGACTATCAAGTAACTAGTGATCAACCTTTTTATCACAAACAAAAATGTTGTTATCCGATCCTTCTATTGCCACCTTCAATAGTTTCGTGCTATCAACAAGAAAATCTCAGCCTTTAGATAACTTAAAAATGAATGAATATAGATAAGATCTCACTTTGAACAAGAGCAAACCTTTTATCAAATTTTTTTTCTCTGGCCACTTTTGCCTCCTTTCTCTTTGTGCCTCCCATTTTAGACTTTGCAAAGAAGTTAAAGTAGTTGTAAACTACCTTTTAGTTAGGTTATTTTAATAATATAAGGCAATATTTAAATAAAATATGATAAAATACTTGGTGGAACCCTATTGATCCTTTATTGTTTTCAAACATTCACTTCATCTTTTGAAAGAGTATAACATATGCCAAGCCAAAATATTCATCATAAATTATAAACATGAGATATAATAAAAATATTCCATCACAATAACCATGCTACCTAAATAAGTCAAAATGAAAATTTGATGTCCAAAATTAGTCATCCCTCAAGCATAGTCAAAATATATCCATAAGTCCAAACAAACTAAATAAAACCTCATGAACTACATCAAAATCCATATGGCATGTGAGAAGCAGTTGACCTTTGTTGACTTCTATGTGAAGTACTTTTTTTTCTTGATTCTCCATTCTGCACAACTCATTATGCCCTCTGGTTGGATGATTGTACATCATCTAAAATGTTGCTTTTAGATCCATCATTGGCTTCAAGCATAACATGATGAGAGGTGATTGAATGAGAGGAAGCTTGATCTAGATGGATATCGGTGGCCACCCACCCACTCCACTGGCTCAAAACAATTGTCCATTGTGGCAGTTTCCTAGTTATTTTTCTATGGTTTTCCGAGTCTCAAACTTTCGGGGCCATTTTGAGGCCCTAAATGACGTTTTTTGGTGATTCGGGGGACCTAACGGTTTCCACTAGCATGCATTTTGGACCAATCAAAACATGTAAATATCAGATAGACCTTTTCAACGGGCTATCGAGCGCCCAAATCAGAGATCGTATGCAAAAGTTATGACCCCGGGAAGTTGATTATTCAACTAACCACCTTAGGGCCGCAAACTTTATGACGATTCATCTTCTAGGGTTATGATTTGGACTTTTGGGGTTCTATCCCTCATGATTATTATAAATAGGTATTTTTGCCTCATTTTTTATTTAGCTTGGCACGAATGAGTGTAGCAACCACATTTCTTTTTAGAGATAGCTACCACCATTCTAGCAGTTGTATTACAGTATGTTCTATTTCTGTTATTTAATAGAATATGTGTTTATTGTATCCCTGTTATCTTTGCAATATGTCGGTGTTTATGATTCTATATATGTTCTTTCATTTCCTTCACACATAAATCTGGATCAGTGGTATCAGAGAAATCCGCTTTTTTATTATTTCTCAGCGCATGTCCCCGATGAGGTTAGGGTATAGAGAGTTGGGTCTTGAACTAGTTTCACATAGGGAATATCACTCTCACCGCCCTAAACGACCTCCTATGGTGGAAGAAAATAGAGACAACAGAGTAGGAGATCCTATTAGGTTGTTGCTCGAGGAATCCCTCGATTGACATAGGAACTAGATGATGGATAGTTTCACCCAAATCCTTCTACGAATTTCGGTAGTGGCAAATTCACCTTCAACGAGCAAGCATTTCGGAGATGAAACCCCATTCAAGGTACAAGTTAACTTTGATATTCCTTTATTTGAAGGACAAATCGATGTTGATGCCCCAGATAAGTGGTTGAATTTTCTAGAAGGGTACTTCTTTGTCCACAATTTATTCAACAGAGAAAATATCACCTTTGCTCTCATTAAGGAGGTCCCCCATGTAAAAAATTGATGGGATACTTATTGTGAGTAAACTCATCAGATGAGTTTGGAATGTTTGAGACAAATTCCACTTGGGACTCTTTCATAGATGTCGTCAGGGAACATTATTACCCTATGGGAAACTATGATGACCAATACACAAAATGGACCATTTTGTGTCAAGAGAGGGACCATATGGTGTCAGAGTACACCAACAAATTTTATACCTTGTGCACAAAGCTGAGTATCAATGATTCCGAGTGACACCTAATACTGAAATATCACAGTGGACAACATCAGTACATCCGAACTAAGATGGAATTCCTAGAGATATCTTCACTTGGATCTTCCCATCGATATGTTGTCAAAATCAAGGATGAATTTTGGCAAAAAAATAAGCGAGAATTCATACCTGTGAATCCACCATAGAAGCAAGGCAAGGGAAACCCTAGCCCACAGAACACAGGAAAAGAAAAGGACAACTAGTCCCCGCTACAAGTAAAGAAGGGTAATGGAAATATTAATAAGGACATCGAGAATTGGTGCGAGTTCCACAAAAGCCCTTGGAACAACACTAATGAATGTCGCTCAAAGCAGTCATTGGTGGCCAAGATCAAAGCTTCAGAATCAAATCTCAATTCTGATTCAGAACCCAATGCCACAATTGCATACCATGGGAAGAAGATCATTGATGCAGACCCCACTACCATTATTGCTACCACACAGATTCAACCAAAGGAGCGCCTCTTCCACTTGCAGATGTGGGTGAATGGAATCCCACTACATTTTGTTGTTGACAATGACATCTAAAAGAACATGATCTAAATAGAAGTCATCAAGAGATTGGAGCTTCCGACAACACCACACTCGCAACCCTACAACATTGGTTGGATAAGACAAGGATGAGGTATCCACATTACTCAACAATTCCTACTACCATATGGAATCAAGCCTTTCAAATAAGAGGTATTGTGTGATGTGACCCTACTTGAAGTGTGTGATGTTATTTTAGAACAACCATATATGTGGAAGCGTCATGTTGTATATGAGTCGCAACCTCGCAGTGTCATTTTCACTTTGGGAGGACAACTCTGTCGAATACCAGAGACAATTGTACCTACCATAGTCTCGTAGGGTAGGAATATAAGCCCCCACACCAGGAAGTTATCCCTCTTCCCCTCTACACCCTCTACATAGGGTCCCTTCGCTTAGCAGAAACAGGAAGAACACAAAGTCTGTATTCCCTCATGCATTTGAGTACCTCTATAGTGCAAGGCCACACATTTAAAGTGCTCGTCCAAAAACAAATCATCCATACATCAATTACAACCCTCTTGGGATGTCAAAGAAAGGCAACCTCTTCACTTGAGCAAATGTTGTACCAGGATATCATCTCAACAAACAGTTTGAGATATGATACGGGATTTGACGCAATTGATACCATTGCTTCCTAAGGAGGGAGGATTGATCTAGATGGATATCAGTGGCCACCCACCTACTCCATTGGCTCTAAACAATCTTCCATTGTGGCAGTTTCCTAGTTATTTTTCTACAGTTTTTCAAGTCCCAAACTTATGGGGCCGTTTTGGGGCCCTAAACGACCTTTTTTGGTGATCCAGGGCACCAAATGATTACCACTGGGATGCATTTGGGCCCACTTGAAAGATGCAAATATCGGACAAACCTTTCCAACGGGCTATCGAGCGCCCAAATCAGAGATCGTATGCAAAAGTTATGACCTCAAGAAGTTGATTGTTTAACTAACCACCTTGGGGCCACAAAATTTATGACAATTCATCTTCTAGGGTTACGTTTTGGAATTTTGGGGTTCTCTCCCTCATTCTTATTATAAATAGGCCCTTTTGGCCTCATTTTTCATTCAACTTGGCACAGATGAGCATAGCAGCCACATCTCTTCTCAGATATAACTACCACCATTCTTGCAGTTGTATTGCAGTCAGTTATATGTCCGTTATTTAATAGAATATGTGTTTACTGTATCTCTATTATCTTTGCAATATGTCGGTGTTTATGATTCTATATGTGTCCTTTCATTTTGTTCACACATAAATCCAGAACAAATTCTCTGAAGAACTGGATTCGACAAAGTGTGCAGGCCTCTTGCCTTTGGTGTTAAGTGATGGATTGGGTGATGCATTGGGTTCATTACCAGGTTGTAGGGGTTGAGCTCGGGAGGCTACTGAAACTATGTTTAGCATGTTGGAGAAGTCGTGAAGAAGGAGGTAATGATAAAGAAAAGGTAGTCCATCCATTGATACCAGATAGCTGATTGGGGGCATAGACACATAAGGGGGAACACGTACACCTAATATGCCTTGTTGAGAATGAGAAGGGGGTATGACATAGGGTCTGGTAGTTAGGATGTGGCATTCACTATCCAAGTTCAAGAATCAAGTATGGAGAAGCCGATTGAGCTCATTTGAATTAGCATCAAAATGAATTGAAAACATCAATCTTTTGTTTCTTACTCCCTGCCATGGAGGATACTAACCAATATCCTGATTATATCTCTTTTCTTTGTAACCTATATTTTCTTTGTCAACACCTCTGCTAAAAAAACTCATCTATAGTGATGAAAAGTAAGATAAATACAAGCACTCAACAATTGAAAAATATATCCAATAAATTTGCAATTAAAATAGTCTATTAGTGGCTCTATATCATGACAATCAATCACACATTCAATCAAATTAAAAGGGAGTAGGGGAATGTAATATCATAGTATGCTTGGAACAATTCACCTTCACCAATTGAAAACATTCAACTATGCTAACTTTCCTTTTTTGAATGTGGGGCAAGGGATTGTCACAAATGTGAGGGGAATTGAGTGAATTAATTAGTGCAAGTGAGTGAGGGAAATGCAAAATGGTACATATTCAAACAGTCCAGTATTCTCAAACAACCAAATAATATCCAGTCATAATATCCATACAGTATGATATTCAACCATTGGTAGCTTCAACCGTGAATTTGACATCACACAGTCAAATAAAATCCATTGTTCAAGTTCATTTAATAACAATTTATGAGCCAATATATCTCCAAAATTGAAATAAGACACACAACCTTGTGAAGAGAGTCTTCATTGCATACCAAAACGCTATTTAACATGATTAACAATCATTCATTCATTGATTTTATAACTTAAACATTCCAATAGTAAAGTGACAAAATTTTCATTTCAACTTTCCAGAACAAAACCAACAAGATTCCACTTTCAAATGAACAACAATCAATGAAGTGCTACCAAACAACATGCAACAATGCCATTTCAATTGTGGGGATTGATATACTTTATGTCCAAACAATAAGTATTGGTCTTATAAACTATGTAGGATTTGCATACACAGTGAGTAGAAGTTAGTTATTTTTCACATTGTTGAGACTACAATCACATCTATTACCACATAACCATTTATATCTGTTAGGATTATAATCCTCCCTTGTCCAATTTGGTCATTTATGTCTAAATCAGGAGTCATGTCTAAATTGGGAGTCCTTTCAGTCTATTTTTAGTCACTAGCACCATTGGGTCCACTTGGCCTAATTGGGGCACGAGTACCAGTTACTAAAGTGCGAGGAACACTAATTGAGTCCAACTGCCATTGATTTCACTTGCATGCATCAGTTTAGGAGCCTCCTAGATCAATCCCTACAAATTAGGAGCCACTGGGAGTGCCGATACCAACCTCCATCAATTGAGTTCAATTGGTGACTAGTCAAGCTCAATTAGGAGTCAGTTACATTTCGTTATATTCCCTACATTAAGTTCTATTCAGTTAGCGCTAGGATCACATGGCTGCATGCAAGTGAGGCGCATTTACTCACCTACCTCAATTAGTTAGACTAGTTAACACTGAATTAGACACTTGAGTTTGAATTTTTAACTCCGATGAACTCCGATAATGATTTAGACAAGTTTAGTTAACCATTCAATCAAGTAGAGTCCAACCAATTTGAATTTCCTCACATGGATTCGAATTGCATGAGGCAATTTAGCCATTGTACTTCATTGTAACTAATTATCTAATTACTTTTTATTAATGAAAGCATTCATAGTTGCAAGCCATTTTTGCACTGTTTCATTCTTCAATTTCTGAGTAAAATTGTGTGATCTATTATGTGAGTTGTGTGTTGATCCATATATCTATGTGCTCAATTTAATACGGTATCAGAGCCTCGGCAGGACAAGGCACTTCTCCTACTACAGATTCATACTTGGATCCATTTTTTTTAGCAAAATTTCTCCTTCCAGTACTGCACCAGAAGCAGATAATTTACCACTTAATATCCCAAGTTAAGGAATTGTTGATCAAGCTTGCTTGATCAACTATGTTGGGTGTGAAGGAAATTCCAAAAGTGCAGAATGTCGACCTGATTTTGTTTGTTGATTGTTTGATTTACAGGTTTATTAGTCCTCTTCACTGCATTCGCTACAAGCAACTCAGTCTCCTTCTCTGCATTCGCTACAACAACTCAGTCTTCTTCACTGCATTCCAGATGGCCCCTCCAATAGAGCTTCTCACTCCTTTCAACTATCACCAGTGGAAGGAGGACATGGAGATTCATCTACGCTCCAAATGACTCTTCAGACTTACAATGGAGGCAGAGGCAGAGCCAATTCATTATGTTGACAAAGAAAAGTACTTCAATAGGCTTGATGAATCCTATGGATGCTTGTACCTCTCAATCTCTCGAGATATTCTCTTCCACATCATTGGATTGAAGAATCCCAAGCAGGTTTGGGATAAGCTTGCCTCCTTATTTAATAAGTAGGATTATATGAGGATCTATCAGTTGGAGAATGAGTTGATTTCTCTTCATTCAGCCAATTTCGAAACACTAAATGACTTCTTCATGAAATTCAAGAATCTAGTGTTCCAGTTGAAGCTGTGCAAGGTTGAGAAGGAGGATGATCAACTCATCCTTGCCATTCTCTCAAAACTTGGTGCAGAATACTCAATATTTATATCAAACTTTCATCTAGTGAAGCTTACTACTCCAAATTGGAGGATGTCTACTGTCAAATCCTTCATTGAATCTCTCACTCATGAGCATGACAAGTTGATCCAAATGGGGATCATTTGATCTTCCAGAGATGAAGCACTGGTTGCAAGAGGACCTAAGGTAGCGAATGATAAAGGGAAGAAAAAGGATGAGTCTCTTGTGGAGAAAGAGCACTCAAATGAGCCTTCAAGTTTGAAGAGAAGCAAGAAGAATGGCAAAGGAGAGACACTTTGTTATTATTGTGGAAGGGGATTTTATCCATAAATCTCCTGTATGAGAAGAACAATTGATGAGATGGATCTTCTTCTGAAGAAACATAACATTACTATACCTCTTAGCACAAGGAAGGCTGACCATAGAGAAGAAATTGAAGAACATGAAGAGACATGCCATGCAGTGAAGGCTAGCTGCTGAACAGCATGTTCCTTCCTCATTGATTCCGGAGCTTCCAATCACATGGTTGCATCCAGAGAATCATTCTCTTCCTTGTAGTATTTTGATGGTCCTAGTATTTAGATGGGAAACAACAGTAAATTTCAAGCCAAAGGGAAGGGTTCTATTAAGCTTGAACATGGAAAGTTCAAAGATGTGCTTTATGTGCCCTCCCTAGCTGTAAATATGTTGTTATCTGTATACTAGATGATTCATACTAGCTCTCCAAAGTGAGTGATATTTGGTATTTACTCAATGGAGATCACATATATCTCTACTAGGAACATCATAGCGAAGGGTGTTACAAATCATGCCTCTAAGGCATATGAGTTCCCACACTCATGTCATTTTCAGAACCTGTGCACTCTCAGCAGCCACTTGCAAGGGAAGGTAAAAACATTTCATCTACTTCTTTTGCAGTTTCCACTAGTATTGCAGATCCAGCTATATCAGTTTATGAGATTGAGATTTAGGGTGATTCAGATCCAGATCCAGTCCCTACTTCCAAACTGGAAGCTAGGAAGATGACTAGAAATCCATCTGACACTCAGAAGACTAAGAACCTTGTGCTATGTCATTCAATCTTACCTCCTTCAGAGAGATGCAATAGACTTCGTGTAAGATTCTACATGGAAAGGGCTCATTCTCACTACATTTAGAAGAATAGAGTGGATCATACACCTCTTCATCTAGAAAGAGGCAAAGGTTATATTCCTCCTTCCTTCCATCATCATTTTGGGAGAAGATGGAGAAGTCTACATGCCAGGCCCCAGGATACCTGTGCACAGAACATCATGCATGCTACCTCGCTACATTACATAGATTACAACAACATATTTTCAAGTTTTTCAAACTTGAATCCTGATTCTATCTGCTTAGTTAGAGGGGGGGGATTTTTTCCCATGTGGTTTTTTCCCCCGCTACTTGTATTGAGCAGTTACTTTAATTTACTTGTTGTAATGGGTGACCCATGGTCTTAGTTACTAGGGCCCACAAATTGTCCAAGTTAGCATTCAGGGTGGGTGTTAGGATTATAATCCTCCCTTGTCCAAATTGGTGATTTATGTCTAAATCAGGAGTCATGTCTAAATCGAAAGTCCTTTCAGTATATTTTTAGTCACTAGCACCACTGGGTCCACTTTGCCTAATTGGGGAACATGTACCTGTTACTAAATTGTGGGGAACACTAATTGAGGCCAACTGCCACTGATTTCACTTGCATGCATCAGTTTAGGAGCCTCCTAGATCAATCCCTACAAATTAGGAGCCACTGGGAGTGCCGATACCAACCTCCAACAGTTGAGTTCAGTTGGTGACTAGTCAAGCTCAATTAGGAGTCAGTTACATTCAGTTCTAGTTCCCTAGATTAAGTTCTATTCAGTTAGCATGAGGATCACATGACTGCATGCAGGTGAGGTGCATTTACTCACCTACCTTTGTCAGTTAGACTAGTTAACACTGAATTAGACACTTGAGTTTGGATTTTTAACTCCGATGAACTCCGATAATGATTTAGACAAGGTTCGTTAACCATTCAGTCAAGTAGAGTCCAACCAATTTGAATTTCCTCACATGGATTTGAATTGCATGAGGCTATTTAGCCATTGTACTTCATTGTAATTAATTATCTAATTACTTTTGATTAATGAAAGCATTCACAGTTGCAAGCCATTTTTGCACTGTTTCATTCTTCAATTTTTGAGTAAAATTGTGTGATCTATTATGTGAGTTTTGTGTTGATCCATAGATCTATGTGCTCAATTCAATATGGTATCAAAGCCTCGGTAGGACAAGGCACTTCTCCTACTACAGATTCATACTTGGATCCATTTTTTTGGAGCAAAATTGCTCCGTCCAATACTACACTAGAAGCAGAGAATTTACCACTTAATACCCCAAGTTAAGGAATTGTTGATCAAGCTTTCTTGATCAACTATGATGGGTGTGAAGGAAATTCCAAAAGTGCAGACTGTTGACCTTATTTTTTCTGTTTGATTATGTGATTTACAGGTTTATCATTCCTCTTCACTACATTCGTTACAAGCAACTTAGTCTCCTTCATTGCATTCACTACAGCAGCTCAATATTCTTCACTGCATTCCAGATAGCCCCTTTAATAGAGATTCTCACACATTTTAACTATCACTAGTGGAAGGAGGACATGGAGATGCAGCTACGCTCCAAAAGTATCTTCAGACTTACAATGGAGGTAGAGGCAGAGTCAATCCATTATGTTGACAAAGAAAAGTACTTCAATAGGCTTGATGAATCCTATGGATGCTTGTGCCTCTCAATATCTCGAGATCTTCTCTTCCACATCAATGGATTGAAAACTCCCAAGCAGGTTTGGGAAAATATTTCCTCCTTATTTAATAAGAAGGATGATCTGAGGATCTATCGGTTGGAGAATGAGCTGATTTCTCTTCTTCCAGCAAATTTCGAAACACTAAATGACTTCTTCACAAACTTCAAGAATCTAGTGTTCTAGTTGAAGCTGTGCAAGGTTGAGAAGGAGGATGATAAAATGATCCTTGCCATTCTCTCAAAACTTGGTGCAGAATACTCAATATTTGTATCAACCTTTCATTCAATGAAGCTTACTACTCCAAATTGGAGGATGCCTACTCTTAACTCCTTCATTGAATCTCTTACTTAGTAGCCTGATAAGTTGATCCAAATGGGGATCATTTGATCTTGCAGAGATCAAGCTATGGTTGTAGGAGGACCTAAGGTAGTGAATGATAAATGGAAGAAAAAGGACGAGTTTCCTATGGAGAAAGAGCAGTAAATGAGCCTTTAGGTTCGAAGAGAAGCAAGGAGAATGACAAAGGAAATACACTTTGTTCTTACTGTGGATGGGGCTTTCATCCATAAATATTTTGTATGAGAAGAACAATTGATGAGATGGATATTCTTCTGAAGAAACATAACATTACTGTACCTTCTAGTGCATGGAAGGCTAACCATAGAGAAGAAACTAAAGAACATGAAGAGACATGCCATGCACTGATGGCTAGCTGCTCAATAGCACGTGCCTTCCTCATTGATTCTGGAGCTTCCAATCACAAGGCTGCATCCAGAGGATCATTCTCTTCCTTGTAGTCTTTTGATGGTGATAGTATTAAGATGGGAAATAACAGTAAGTTCAAGCCAAAGGGAAGGGTTCTATCAAGCTTGAACATGGAAAGTTCAAAGATGTGCTTTATGTTCCCTCCCTAGCTGCAAATCTGTTATCTGTATAACAAATGACTCATACTGGCTGTCCAAAGCGAGTGATATTTGGTCTTGAATCAATGGAGATCACAAATATCTCTACTGGTAACATCATAGCGAAGGGTGCTGCAAATCATGCCTCCAAGGCAGATGAGTTCTCACACTTCATGCCATTTTCAGAACCTGTGCACTCTCAGCAGCCACTTGTAAGGGATGGTAAAAGCATTTCATCTACTTCTTTTACAGTTTCCACTAGTATTTCAGATCCAACTGTATCAGTTTATGAGATTGAGATTCAGGGTGATTCAGATCTAGATCCAGTCCCTACTTCCAAAATGGAAGCTAGGAAGATGACTGGAAATCCATCTGACACTCAAAAGACTAAGAACCTTGCGCTATGTCATGCAATCTTACCTCCTTCAGAGAGATGCAATAGACTCCCTGTAAGATGCTACATGGCAAGGGCTCATTCTCACTACAGTCAGAAGAATAGAGTGGATCATACACCTCTTCATCCAGAAAGTGGCAAAGGTTATATTCCTCCTTCCTTCCATCATCATTTTGGGAGAAGATGGAGAAGTCTACATGCAAGGCCCCAGGATACCTGTGCACAGAACATCATGCATGCTGCCTTGCTACATCACATAGATTGCAGCAACATATTTTCAAGTTTTTCAAACTTGAATCTTGATTCTATCTGGTTAGTTAGAGTGGGGGGGGGGGGTTTCCCATGTGGTTTTTTCCCCAGCTCCTTATATTGAGCAGTTACTTTACTTTACTTGCTGTAATGGGTGACCTATGGTCTTAGTTACCAGGGCCTACAAATTGTCCAAGTTAGCATTTAGGGGGGTGTTAGGATTATAATCCTCCCTTGTCCAATTTGGTGATTTATGTGTAAATCAGGAGTCATGTCTAAACCGGAAGTCCTTTTAGTATATTTTTAGTCACTAGCACCACTGGGTCCACTTTGACTAATTGGGGAACATGTACCAGTTACTAAAGTGTGGGGAACACTTATTGAGACCAAATGCCACTGATTTCACTTGCATGCATCAGTTTAGGATCCCCCTAGATATATCCCTAAAAATTAGGAGCCAGTAGGAGTGTCGATACCAATCTCCATCAGTTGAGTTCAGTTGGTGACTAGTCAATCTCAGTTAGGAGTCAGCTACATTTAGTTCTAGTTCCCTACATTCAGTTTTATTCAATTAGCACCAGGATCACATGGCTGCATGTAGGTGAGGCGCATTTACTCACCTACCTCAGTCAGTTAGACTAGTTAACACTGAATTATAGACTTGAGTTTGGATTTTTAGCTTCAATGAACTCCGATAACGATTTAGACAAGTTCAGTTAACCATTCAGTTAAGTAGAGTGCAACCAATTCAAATTTCCTCACATGGATTCGAATTGCATGAGGCTTTCTATCCATTGTACTTCATTGTAATTAATTATCTGATTACTTTTTTCACAGTTGCAAGCCATTTTTGCATTGTTTCATTCTTCAATTTCTGAGTAAAATTGTGTGATCTATTATGTGAGTTATGTGTTGATACATAGATCTATGTGCTCAATTTAATATGGTATTAGAGCCTCGACAATACAAGGCACTTCTACTACTACATATTCACACTTGGATCCATTTTTTTAATGAAATTTCTCCTTCCAGTACTGCACCAGAAGCGAAGAATTTACCATTTAATATCCCAAGTTAAGGAATTGCTGATCAAGCTTGCTTGATCAACTATGCAGGGTGTGAAGGAAATTCCAAAAGTGCAGACTGTCGACCTTATTTTGTCTGTTTGATTATGTGATTTACAGGTTTATCAGTCCTCTTCACTGCATTCGCTACAAGCAGCTTAGTCTCCTTCACTATATTCGCTACAACAACTCACTCTTCTTCACTGCATTCCAGATGGCCCCTCCATTATAGCTTCTTACTCCTTTCAACTATCACTAGTGGAAGGAGGACATGGAGATGCAGCTACGCTCCAAAAGAATCTTCAGACTTACAATTGAGGCAGAGGCAGAGCCAATCCATTATGTTGACAAAGAAAAGTACTTCAATAGGCTTGATGAAGCATATGGATGCTTGTGCCTCTCAATCTCTCGAGATCTTCTCTTCCACCTCAATGTATTGAAGACTCCCAAGCAAGTTTGGGATAATATTTCCTCCTTATTTAATAAGCTGGATGATCTAAGGATCTATCAGTTGGAGAATGAGTTGATTTCTCTTCATCCAGCCAATTTCAAAACACTAAATGACTTCTTCATAAAATTCAAGAACCTAGTGTTCTAGTTGAAGCTGTGCAAGGTTCAGAAGGAGGATGATCAACTCATCCTTGCCATTCTCTCAAAACTTGGTGCAAACTACTCAATATTTGTATCAACCTTTCATTCAGTGAAGCTTACTACTCCAAATTGGAGGATGCCTACTCTTAACTCCTTCATTGAATCTCTCACTCAGGAGCATGACAAGTTGATCCAAATGGGGATCATTCGATCTTTCAAAGATCAAGCATTGGTTGCAGGAAGACCTAAGGTAGCAAATGATAAATGGAAGAAAAAGGATGAGTCTCCTTTGGAGAAAGAGCATTCAAATGAGCCTTCAGGTTCAAAGAGAAGCAAGAAGAATGGCAAAGGAAAGACACTTTGTTCTTACTATGGAAGGGGCTTTCATCCATAAATCTCCTGTATGAGAAGAAAAATTGATGAGATGGATCTTGTTATGAAGAAACATAACATTAGTGTACCTTCTAGCGCAAGGAAGCCTAACCATAGAGAAGAAACTTAAGAACATGAAGATACATGCCATGCACCGAAGGCTAGCTTCTCAACAACACATGCCTTCCTCATTGATTATGGAGCTTCCAATCACATGGTTGCATCCAGAGAATCATTCTCTTCCTTGCAGTATTTTGATGGTCCTAGTATTTAGATGGGAAATAACAGTAACTTTCAAGCCAAAGGGAAGGGTTCTATCAAGCCTTAACATGGACAGTTCAAAGATGTGCTTTATATGCCCTCCCTAGCCGCAAATATGTTATCTGTATACTAGATGACTCATACTGGTTCTCCAAAGTGGGTGATATTTGGTCCTAAATCAATGGAGATCAAAGATATCTCTATTGGGAACATCATAGCTAAGGGTTTTGCAAATCATGCCTCCAAGGCATATGAGTTCTCACACTTCATGCCATTTTCATAACCTGTGCACTCTTAGTAGCCACTTGCAAAGGAGGGTAAAAGCATTTCATCTACTTCTTTTGCAGTTTCCACTAGTATTGCAGATCTAGCTATATCAGTATATGAGATTGAGTTTCAGGGTGATTTAGATCCAGATTGAGTCCCTACTTCCAAACTGGAAGCTAAGAAGATGACTGGAAATCCATCTGACACTGAGAAGACTAAGAACCTTGCGCTATGTCATGCAATGTTACCTCCTTCAAAGAGATGTAATATACTCCCTGTAAGATGCTACATGGAAAGGGCTTAGTCTCACTACATTCAGAAGAATAAAGTAGATCATACACCTCTTCATCCAGAAAGAAGCAAAGGTTACATTCCTCCTTCCTTACATCATCATTTTTGGAGAAGAAGGAGAAGTCTACATGCCAGGACCCAAGATACTTGTGCACAGAACATCATGCATGGTGCCTCGCTACATTACAAAGATTGCAACAACATATTTTCAAGTTTTTCAAACTTGAATGCTGATTCTATCTGCTTAGTTAGAGGGGGGGATTTTTTCCCATGTGGTTTTTGGGGGATTTTTTCCCATGTGGTTTTTTCCCCAACTCCTTGTATTGAGCAGTTACTTTACTTTGCTTGCTGTAATTGGTGACCTATGGTCTTAGTTACCAGGGCCCACAAATTGTCCAAGTTAGCATTCAAGGAGGGGGGGGTGTTAGGATTATAATCCTCCCTTGTCCAATTTGGTGATTTATGTCTAAATCAGAAGTCCTTTCAGTATATTTTCAGTCTTTAGCACCATTGGGTCCACTTTGCCTAATTGGGGCACATGTACCAGTTACTAAAGTGTGGGGAACACTAATTGAGGCCAACTGCCACTGATTTCACTTGCATGAATCAGTTTAGGATCCTCCTAGATCAATCCCTACAAATTGGGAGCCACTGGGAGTGCCGATACCAGCCTCCATTAATTGATTTCAGTTGGTGACTAGTCAAGCTCAGTTAGGAGTCAGTTACATTCAGTTCTAGTTCCCTACAATCAGTTCTATTAAGTTAGCGCTAGGATTGCATGGCTGCATGTAGGTGAGGTGCATTTACTCACCTACCTTAGTCAGTTAGACTAGTTAACACTGAATTAGACACTTGAGTTTGGATTTTGAACTCCGATGAATTCCGATAATGATTTAGACAAGGTCAGTTAACCATTCAGTCAAGTAGAGTCCAACCAATTCGAATTTTCTCACATGGATTTGAATTGCATGAGGTTATTTAGCCATTGTACTTCATTGTAATTAATTATCTAATTACTTTTGATTAATGAAAGCATTCACAGTTGCAAGCCATTTTTGCACTGTTTCATTCTTCAATTTCTGAGTAAAATTGTGTGATCTATTCTGTGAGTTGTGTGTTGATCCATAGATCTATGTGCTCAATTTAATACTATCTGCATTCAAATTTTGTTCCAACTATTATTCATAGAAATAATCCATGTGCCTCACACTTAACACTCAATTATATAGGAGTGTTAATAGTTGCACCAATGGTCGATAACTCATAAATTTCATCATTAGTCCATCAAACTCTGAAGGGTTTTCCATTTGAAACAACCTCCTCTTAAGTCTGAGTTACAAACATTGGATTTGTGACATGCACAATAACCAACATGACTTCAAAACCTAAACATAACACTCATCTCATTCCAAAATTGTAGATCGAAATGAAAGATCCATGACATAGATATAAATATAGCCTCAAAATTGTAGCGTGTAAACATTTCGAGACAATTGCTTTAGCATCAATCTGCTCGAGAATCATGGCCAATTTTGCAAGTGGCATGCAAAGCTTGAGCTTTGATTTGAAAATGAGTCAAACATTCTTAATGTAACTCAAACTTCATTAAAAAACAAAAACACAATCAAAATATATAACTTTAGCCACTGTATATTCCAAAATTGAAATATTATTTTAAATTGAGAGAAGAGGAGATAAGCTTCCAAGGCTTGTATCCAAGGCCATGACCAACAGTTCAAAGCATGTACAAAGGAATCAAAGGTTGTGTGTCATCGTAATGCTCAACGTTTGACAACTTCATAGATTTACTTTTAAAACAATTGCATAGGAGAGGAAATCAACCTACTTAACAACTCCATAACTGATAAGGTTTTAAGAAATCTTTGTCATCAAAACAAATAAGCCCTATATTGAACTAAGATGTTGAGGTTTGAAGTTAATGTATAAGCGTTAAAGACAAATCCACATCTTTATGTCCTTTACTTTGGTGCAAATCCACTATTTGAATTTTTAGGATGCCATTTACTTGAAACCAAACCATTTCATTTTCAAAACAACTGTCATTTGAGGAAACATGGAAGGGGAGAAATGCATGCACGTGAACAGTCAAGCAAACACAAACTAAACTATCATGCAAATTCAACATTTTATATGGATATAATTGTTGGTCTACATAGCTTTCAAAGCTTCCCAAAACCTTCCATTGAACAATAACAAAACAATTGGCAACATTCCAAATGCAAACCACAGGTAATAGGAGAACAAAACTTCAAACAAATGGTAAATTTTTTTTTAGAAGTATTTGGAAACATGTATGTGGTTTATTATGATTGACGTGTTTCAGACTCAAAAGTAAAGTCCATCATCAGGAGAAGGTATGTCTCAATTGGAACTAAAGGTCTCACATTTTTAATAGGGTTTTCTTTAATTTTAGTTTAAAAAAAATAAATTTAAATGCCGACTTTATTTATAAATAGAAGAATATTCATCTTATTAATAAAAAAAAGGAAGGAAATAAAATAAAATATAAGAATGAAAATGAAAGTACACACACACACACACATTTTGATGATATTTGTGTATATTTGTAGATATGTGTGTGTGTTATTGCTTAATATTTTTTTTTTTTTATATTATTGATTAATCTATTATTGGATAGATAAATTGGACAGTTTCTGGTGCATCTATACAACCAATATGGTCATATTAAAATTGCAGAGAACAATTGCCTCTCGCTTACTGATGTACTAATCACAAAAAAGGAGGAAGGTTCTTTGGCACACCAAGTGTATTGAAAAAAGACCCATACAAACAGATGTATGCATGTTGATTCACACCATCACCATTCTCAAAATGTTGGCATCCTAAACATGCTTGGCACATGTGTTGTCAAAATTTCAGATAAGGATAATCTCGACAAGGAATTGAGGCATCTCTTGAGAGCCCTTCAAAATAATGGTTATGGAAAGAAAGATATTATGAGAGAATTTAGTAGAGCTAAAAGGTCAAATAACAAAAGCCAAAACCATGATGAAGAAGATATGAAAAAGGTGTTTCTCCAGTACATCCAATGGACTGCATATAAGATCACTAAGGTTTTATGAAGAAAACAAATAAAAACAATATTGTTTCCACCAAGCTCCCTGAGAAGAATGTTGGATAAGGTGAAAGACCCAATTGATCCCAATCTAAAGAAAGGGGTTTACTCCATTCCTTTCTCATGGGGCGATGTTTACATAGGGGAGACTGGTCACTCAATAAAAACAAGGTGGAAAGAGCATTGCACAGATACCATTCATGATAGAGTTAAAAAATCAGTTGTGGTGAAGCATTCTTCAAAAACCAACCATCGTGTTTGCATTGAGGAAGCACAAATTTTGGCTCTTGAAAACAATTACATTCAGGAAGCGATCAAAATTGAAATATACACAAGAAACTTCAATAGGATGATGGTCTAACCCTTATTAATACATGGAAACCTACCATACACTCCTTAAGAACTAAAAACCGATAAAAAAAAGGCGAATCAATAACATACACATAGTTATACACAAATATAATAAAAAACAATATATATATATATATATACTTTCAGTTGCATTCTTATATTTATTTTATTTCCTTCTTATTTTTATTTTTATTAATAATAGAGATTTTCTTATATTTATAAATAAAGTTGGTTTTAAATTAAAAAACTAAAATAAAAGAAAACCCTGTTTAAAAATGTGAGATATTTAGTTGCAATTTAGACATACCTTCTCCTCATGATGGAGTCTACTCTTAAGTTCAAAATGTGCAACATAAGAAACTACACACAGGTTTCCAAATTCTTCTAAAATGTGACTACTGCTTGTGAAAGCCTCAATGAAACCAAATGGTAAAACTAACCTCTGAACGAGATGAAAACTTGAGAATTTTGCATTAAGAATTTGCGTACATGCAAAGTTAAGTGCTCAAGGCCATGCTCACAACACTTCCCATAACCAAAGTTCATAAACCAATTGAAATATCACAACTATGCTGAGTGTATAGGCCATTCACTCAATACAAAACCTACCTTTTACAACTTAGACCGAATTAACATCTAATAAATGATAAAATCATTTCATATCTCTTGATCATGGTGCGATATCATCCTTTACCATTCACGCAATCAAAGTATTAATATATGAATTGGAATTCATCCCACCACCTTTTCAAACTTTGGAGCTTAATTTCATTACCATTAGCATATAGTATGCAAATAATACAAAACCAATCCGAATAATAACAAGGCTCCACGATCAATGATGAGATAGACATGCATATAATAAAGTGCCATTGTTTCCAGGTTAGAAATATAATTGCTTAGGTACAAACCAAATACATATCCAATTGTCCTTTTACTTTTGTCAATGTAACATTTTAAATGAAACCAAGCTTTAAATATATGCAGGATGTATTGAAGATTAAAAACAATATCACTATGTTGTGAAAGTAAAACATTCCAAGTGCAAAGCAATGCCAACAATTCCATGAATGACTGCCACTTTGGAGCATGTGGCGGTCATCTTTCTGGGATGGCTACAACTCAGAAAATCCTACGTGCTAAGTATTTTTGGCCCTCAATATTTAAAAATTGTCATGAGGTGGTTAAAAAACTGCCACCATGTCAACTTTTCTATCCAAAAAAGTGCGCCCACCCAACTTCGTTCCAACCCGTCATTGCCTTTGGCCCTTTTTCCAAATGGGGGGTAGATTTTATGCATTGTAAGCCTAACTCAATTGGGGGGCATGGTTTCATCATCGTAGCCATGGATTATTTCAAAAAATGGGCTGAGACAATGCCTACATATGCAGAGGATGGTAAGACTTCCACCCTCTTCCTTTTCAATAACGTCATAGCTAGGTTTGGAGTTCCATAAGCCATAGTCACTGATCATGGATCCCATTTCCGTAATAAGATGATGGTTGAGTTGAGTACCAAGCTAGGTTTTCGTCATGAGAACTCGACTCCTTATTATCCACAGGCTAATGGCCAAGTTGAAGCCATTAACAAAGTCTTGAATACTATGCTATGTAGAATGGTTGGAGATCATAAATCCAACTGGCACTTAACTCTATTTTCTGCACTATGGGCTTACAGAACCTCGGTTAAAACAACAGTTGGTTTTACGTTGTTTCAATTGGTCTACGGACTAGAAGCTATCCTACTGATTGAGTGTGAGATTCCATCACTCAAGCTTGCAGTTGAGTTTTTCCCCAACACTTCTATCGAAGAAGAATGTTTTCAGTATCTGACAAACCTTGATGAGAATCGAAGAGATGTTTCCTTGGCACTTGAAGCGCATAAAAACCGCATTAAGGCTCAATACGATAAATCCTTGCAACCTCGTGTATTTAATGAAGGAGACATGGTTCTGACCTATGATCAGAAACATGACAAGTTGAGAAAAGGGAAGCTGGAATCCATGTGGTATGGTCCGTACATCATGAGTAAAGTCTTAGAAAAAGGGGCCTATGAGCTTGTTGATTATGATGGGATACCTTTTGGGCAACCTCGAAATGGGTTGTACCTGAAAAGATACTATGCTTAAAGACATTTATGTTATAGTACCTTGTATATATGTACATTGATTGAATTTTTTGGTGTGGTTTCATTTTTTCTATATGGTTTTGAGTTTTTGTCAATACCATTTACACAATGTTTTGATTATGCAGATCAAATGGATTTTTATGGTTTTGTTAATGGTGCTTATCGTCATAGCCTGAACCTTGCTTCAGTTGCTTGGGTTTTATATTCCCTAGCTCATGACCTAGTTAGTTCAGGAGCGGTTTGTATAGGTCCGACCACCAATAATATTGCTGAGTATTATGCAGTAATAGGTTTGTTAACCGAGGTTGCATCTCGTGACATTGATCACTTGGTAGTTTTCCTGGACTCTCAGCTAGTGTTTTTTCACTTAAACCACGTGTATGCTATTCAAAACCCCAGACTTCTTCGTCTTTTTCGAAGAGTGCATTTGTTAAAAAGGTCATTTGAAACTATTACTTATCGACATATCCCGAGGTCTTGTAACACAACTGCAAACTCATTAGCCAATTACATATTGGACTGGTATATTGCTCACACATAACAATTGGTAAGTAAAAAAAATGGTTCATTATAAATACACATAAGAAGTGAAAAGACATAAGTCTCATATAAATATCATTCCACATTTGAACACAAATAAGCCACCAATAGATAAGTCTCTCTCTCTCTCTATATAAGAGTGTTTTACAAAAAATATGGTCTCGAGACCCCGACTGGAGCACACTAGCTTTCGGATATACAAAATAACAAAAATATTGAATCTGGATAACTCTCAGTGTCTACAACATATGGGATAGCTAATGGTGCTTGTGATAGCACATAATAGCTCTTGCCACTCTCTGTAGCAAGCGCCCAAAGCGGCCCGATACTCCAGTAGTGTGCCTCAAGTACCTCCTAGGGAGGTCATCTACATAAATATCTGGAATATCTAGAGTTAACCGGTTGAGGTTCTCCTCTAACTTAGTCAGCTCATCATCTCCTTTGTAGATAAAGCGGGCCCCCGCTCTCTTGTCAATTGGGGAGGAACCCCTAGGTCATGCATCTCCCACATCTGCATGAAAAAGTAGGTTTCATTAACATCCATAAAAGTGATAAACCATAAAAAAATAATCAATGTCTTAGTATTATATTTACCAATATCGCCCCATTGGGAACATGCTGGTAGGGTTAGGTCTGTATCTCCTTTGAAGTCAGTCCCAACATATGCGTAGTCCTCGATCATGAGTAGTTGGTCATCCAACCAACGAAAGAAGGCGCTCCCATACTTGACTTTAGAACCATTGCCACCATGGCGGGCCATGACCTCTACCCAACGCAGCATGCGAAGGTCTCGTGCCCTCAGCTCAGTGAAGGCTACCTGCGACCTTAGATGAGGTACGCACTTAAAGAAGAAGGATGCTATGATAGTGCCATAACCAAATTGCTTCAGCTCTCCCCGGCAACACTTGGTCAACTACTCTTTGAAAGTGCTCAGTAAAGCCTCAACCCATTTGAAGAATGTGGGTCCCATAGCTTCCAAAGAATAGAGAATATGTGCTCGAGAAGCCTGATGATCCCCTTGGCTCCTTGAAACTCGTTGCATAGTAATAATAACTGTGTGAAGGGGAAGATCCATTACCTCTTTAATTGGGATTTTCTTTCCAAACATTTGTGTACTTGGAAAGTAGTGATGGTCAATGAGCTCGTGTAGTAACATCTCCTCTTCGAGTGCTTGCCAATGAGATGGGCGCCCTGTGCCAGGACAAACCCATAAGGAAGTAGATATATTCTACCTCCAGAGTGAGAATTTGAGCCCCCACTTCGAAATATTATTGTTTTGGGTTCCACAAGGCTCAGGATGTATTCCAACAATCTCACGTGGGATCTCATGCTAGGTACATTGAATTTTTTTAAGAGTCCACAACCTCGTAGAGCGACCAAAGTGATAGGATCATTCCTAGCCCTAGCATCATCAAGTTCATGTTTCCTTTCTTTTCAGTCAACCATACTAGCGAAAGTAACCTACCAAAAAGTCAAATTGAGCTATTAGAACACAAATCCAAGCACTAAAAATACTCAAAATTTATTATTTTGGCTTGTCTATATTGCATTTTAGGGCAGTTCATGACACCACCTCTGTCCCTTTAGGACAGAGCGGTGGCACTGCCAATTTCGGCGTGAAAAAGTGCGGTGTCTCCAAGGCACCGCCTTTCCCAAAAGGCAAAAGTGCGTTACCCCATGAGCGTTTTTTACCCTTGGGTAAATCTCACAAAACCCTAAAAATTTGCATGGAATGAGGAAAGAAAACCATAGAAAGACTAGGAATGAGTTTAGCTCTTACATGGAGTTGATCAATCGGAAAATGGTTGGCTGATGTCTCCGGAATCCTCACTTGAAAATTGCACACAAATAGCTCTAAATGGCTCCCCAATTGGTAAAAAGTGAAAATGGTTGTTTTTTCACTATTCACTAGTTTTTATATGAAATATTTTGGGTTTTTATTATATTATTTTAATTATTTTATCAATAATTACCCTCAAATAGTCATTAACAGATTATGTTTTGAATATTTTGGAGGCCTAATAGTGATTTCAAAGGTTTTGCAGGGACGATAATTGAAAGTTTTTGGTTATGTGAGAGTTTTTTTTTGAATTTTTCGTGCTTACAAAAAATGAAAAAATTCTTTAAGCACTATTTTTGAAATCTTGGTCGTGCTCTTTAAACCTAGTACCAAATTTTTGAGTCAACTTTCGCTTCTTTTCAGGCTCATTAAACTCTTTTATCGTGAAAAGAAGCCCTAATGGAGTGTTTTTTAAGCTCTTTTCGGACTCCTTAAATGTGAAAGGATTGCCAAACGAACTTGATACGTTCACGCTTTTAAAAGTATTTGAATGATTACCTAGTCGGTGGTAGGTTATCTCTTTTTCGGACTGATTAGACCTAATTACGAAAAAGGAACACTATAGTTGATCTCAGCTATAAGAGTTCTCTTGGGCATTATTTTATTCCTTTTCGGGCCTATTATAACTAGAACTTGTTCTTAGTTTATCTGTTCTTTTTGTCCTAATTTTCAACCGTTGGTTTAAAATGATTTTATATTTTATGTTGACTTTAAGAACTTTTGACAATCAGTAATTTTTGTTGGATTTAATGCTTTTAATGGCGAATTATTTCATTGATTTAGTTTTAAGGTTTGTCTTTTGGGATTGTTAGTTAATATGTATATCTTTAAGCTTTTAAAAACTTATAATAAAAGTTTATTCCAAGTTTGCTTTATAATCTAACCCTCATTTTTGAATCCTTTGTCAAATATTTTCATGAGGAGATTCCTGTAGCAGCTCAGTTTTTTCTGGTTTTGTCATTATCATTGGGATCATATTACAAGGTGATGGAAATGAATTCTGGAAGAAAAAAGAGGTTTTTGTCCACAACAGAATCATTCAAAAAAACCTCTCTCAGTTTTGCAACAGCTATTATCGTTTGAGAGATTTGAATTCGTCTTTGTGGCCTATTTTTAGGGTTTGAATTATATAATAATTTCCTGTTTTAGTCACACATTTCCAATACATATTTCGATCAGTTGAAGGGGAATTTTTAAAAACCAAGAGAGGTTGTTGTTCATAACAGACTCATTTAAAAAAACCTCTCTCATTTTTTGCACAGGTGTCCTGAATCGAGAGATATGAAGGCATATTTGAGACTCAAAATTTTAGAAATTCGCCAAATTTCCCCAAATCCGATTTGCTATTTTTGGGTTAATTGTCTTTAAAGATTTTGAGTTATCATGTAAGTAATTGATGTAACTGTTTCAAATTTCGACCTAGAAGGTAGTTATGGAACTACTTTACCTTTGTCATGATAAAAGGAAGACAAACATACAGTTTTGTGGTTGGATTTTTCACTCAAGGAAAGGCTTTTGGAGCTTTGATTTCTCAAGCTAGCATTTATAACTCTTATGTAAGTGGATGATTGTTACTGATTATATATAAACTGATAAGCCCTTTTACCTGTCATGCTTTTTCATTTCTGATCTGGTTGATTGCTCAGTCTACAATTTCATTTCTTGTTTAAAGGTTTATTCATGTAAATGCTTGTAGCCTGTGGGTGGAATTGGTATTTCATGTGTAATGTTTATGGCTTATTGGGATGTGTTTGATCTGCAGTTTATCCAACTTGCATGATTCAGTTGTGTATTATCTTGTGGATGTTTATTTCCTCCTTGCTGATGAATTTTTTAAAACCAAAACCCTAAAAACCAATTTTATTCTATTTCATTTTGAGATTGTGTTAACTTGTTCTTGTGGTAGTCTATGAACAATTTCTAGCACTAACATCTTTGGCACCATTGTTGCGAACGAAGATGAAGTATATATTCCCTGGGATATCATTATTTATCTGATTTTGAGAGGTGAACAAAGTCAGAAAATATTTTAGACTACAATTTCTCACCGGTGACTCTACGATTAAAGATTCCATTGCAAGGAGAATTTTGTTGACAGAAAAATGAAGAAGCCAAATGGAAAGACTGGATATCAGCCTGTTACTTTCCTCCATGAGGTTTTGTTCTTATTCACCAGTTATTTCCTGTCTTTCCCATTGCATGTCAAAAGAATTAATTTTTGTTTTGTCTATTCCAATGATCATAAACCTTCAGGTACATATCCTTCTTTGGAAGAAGAAAGTCTGCATTCTTCTTGTTTTATTGATGTTGATTCATTTGAAATACATGTGCAACATGATATGCATATACCCATATCTCTTGAACCTAATTATTCTGGTCAACTTGTAGAGAATAAAGCTGATCTATTACCTTCTATCATCACTACTGAAACTTGCGAACAACTTGTTGAACCTCATTTTCAAGTCACATATTTTTCAGTCTAGACTCAGACAGAAGATGTTTAAACCTCTTAGGCTGCCATCTCTCTTACATCCTTACCCTTCCTATTTTGTTGAATATCTTCCCCATTTTATTGGAAAAGACCATATTACAGCAGAGAAACATTTAGGATCTTTTCATAATTTCACTGATAATTTTGAAATCATGCATGAGGATGTTGTCATGAGGTTATTTTTGAAATCCTTTGCTGGAGATGCTGGGTTTTGGTTCCAAAATTTAAAAGCTGATTCAATTGGATCATGGAAAGAGTTACATGATGTCTTTTTGAAGTATTGGGGTAAGAATAAATCTTATGATCAATTTCTTTCCGAATTTTATAGTTTGAAAAGGGAGAATGATGAGACAATTACTAAATTTAATTGGAGGTTTCAAAGTTTTTATATCAGTATGCCTACGAAGATCAGACCTTCGGAAAACCTTGCTATGGTATATTATGTTATGGCTCAAGATTCAAATCTTGTCTTTTTCCTGTTAGAAAGGAAGTCATCATCTTTAAGACAATTGTTTGAGGATGCAAACGGAGTGGAGGAGAACATCTGAGCTTGCAAAATGCTTCGAGATTAGGCTCATGTTGAAGATATACAAGCTTATGAATAGGAAGAAGAACGTAGGTATCATTTAGATTTAAGACAATTTTCTTCATCATTTTCAGATTTTCATATGAACAAGGATATAAATGATGCTTGTGTTGATTCTTTATATCAGTTTGCTGACTTTTTTGATGATAATATACTTTCAGTGGATTATAGTAGAAATTTCCTAGTTCCTGCTATGAGATTATCATGTTATGAAGAAGAAGTTGCTGCTATTATTGATATAAGAAATAAGTTTCCATTCTTGACTTATGGTCCCTTTCAAAATTCTATTTGTTCAAGTTTTGATCAAGGGTTTTATTTAAAGGTCGAGAAGCAGTTTGAAGAGCCCTTGGTTTCCATTCTTGAGACAAAGTTTAAAAAGAACAACAATGGAGAGGAAGAGAATGCTTCACTTTATGATGAATATAATGAAGACATTGAAGTTTTAAATCGGAAATTTCATGATCCCGTGGCTTCTTGGATGGAGTTTTATTTTTCAAAGGTTTCTAATGCTCCAACTTTTGGCATACTTCCTATTTCCAGTCATAAGTATCAGCTGCCTACATATTCTTTATTGCATTTATCACATCTTTTGTGGGTTTTCTCAAACAGTAGCATGCATGGAATTATGATTATCAGTCAAATCATTTCTTGGCTTCACTGAAAGTATGATTATAGTTTATTTGGTTGTTTCCTCCGATTAGAAGTAGGAGTAAATAGCAGAATAAGCTCGCTATATGAGCATGTAGATTCTTTTCAGTATGCTAGTTTGTAGCAGTATTTTGTCATTTCAGAGGTATGTGTTCAGAGTTTGAAGAAAGTTGTATAGATTTGGTAAATGACTCCATCACCCAATGAATAAGGCACAAGGTCTACAGGTTCTTGAAGCCTCATAAGGAGGACTTCATCCGGCAGGGAGAGCCAGATGTTATAACTAGATCTTGTTCTTAGTTTATCTATTCTTTTTGTTCTAATTTTCAACCGTTGGTTTAAAATGATTTTACATTTTATGTTGATTTTAAGAACTTTTGACAATCAGTGATTTTTGTTGGATTTAATGCTTTTAATGGTTGAATTATTTTATTAATTTAGTTTTAAGGTTTGTCTTTTGGGCTTATTAGTTAATATGTATATCTTTAATCTTTCAAAAAGCTATAATAAAAGTTTATTCCAAGTTTGCTTTATAATCTAACCCTCATTTTTCAGTCCTTTGTCAAGTATTTTCATGAGGAGATTCCTGCAGCGGCTCTGTTTTTCCTGTTTTTTGCATTATCATTGGGAGTAGATTACGAGGTGATGGAAACAAATTCTGGAAAACCAAAAGAGGTTTTTTCCCAAAGCAGACTCAGTCACAAAACCTCTCTTAGTTTTGTAACAACTATTATCATTTGAGAGATTCGAAATCATCTTTGTGGCCTATTTTCTAGGTTTGAATTATTTAATAATTTCCTGTTTTAGTCACACATTCCAGCACGTATTCCGATCAATTGAAGGGGAATTTTTAAAAACGAGAGGTTTTTATTCATAACAAACTCATTTAAAAAAAATTTCTCAATTTTTGCACAGGTGTCCCGGATTGAGAGATATGAAGGCGTCTTTGAGACCCAAATTTTCAGCAATTCGCCAAATTTCCCCAAATTTGATTTGCTATTTTTGGGTTAATTGTCTTTAAATATTTTGAGTTATCATGTAAGTAATTGATGTAACTGTTTCAAAATTTGACCTAGAAGGTAGTTATGGAATTACTTTACCTTTGTAATGATAAAAGGAAGACAAACATACCATTTTGTGGTTGAATTTTTCACTGAAGGAGAGGCTTTTGGAGCTTTGATTTCTCGAGCTAGCATTTATAACTCTTATGTAAGTGGATGACTGTTATTGATTATATATAAACTGATAAGCCTTTTTACCTATCATGCTTTTTCATTTCTAATCTGGTTGATTGCTCAGTCTACAATTTCATTTCATGTTTAAAGGATTATTCATGTAAATGCTTGTAGCCTGTGGGTGGAATTAGTATTTCATGTGCAATGTTTATGGCTTATTGGGATGTGTTTGTTCCCCAGTTTATCAACCTTGCATGATTCAATTGTGTATTAGCTTGTGGATGTTTATTTCCTCCTTGCTGATGAAGTTTTTAAAATCAAAACCATAAACCAAAACCCTAAAAACCAATTTTATTCTATTTCATTTTGAGACTATGTTATCTTGTTCTTGTGGTAGTCTAGGAACAATTTCTAGCACTAACAAGGCCCTAGGGACTAAATCATACAGAAAAGGGAATTTTTGGAGTATTCTTCTGTTTTTGTTCAGACTCTCTAAACATGAACGATACTGAGTTAACTTTCAATGGACTTGTTAAATTAAACATTGAGAGATCCTCTATTGGGAACGAACCCCTCCTTTCTCAGGTTTGTGAAACATATGAGAATGGACTTATCCTATGATAAGCTACACCAAGTGTTTGTTACCCTCTTTGAACCCATAAAAATGAAAAGAGGCACTCATCGATCATAATGGGGAAACTAAGGAAGGGAACTATATTTCATTTGCAATAATGACAGTTGTTAGTCACCTTTGAACATTGCACTTGTATGCATTTCATTCAGTCAATTGGGTATTCAACTTGCTTCCAAGTCGATGCACTTTCATGAGTGATGTCACTCCTTTGAGTCTTTCATAGAATGCATTGTCCATCATCGCGTTATGTCTTGGTATCCGCATGGTCAAGTCAATGTTGCCAAGTCTTCAGTCATGTCGCCCAATGTTCAAAGGGAATTCATGTTGAGAGATTGCATCTACAGTCAAAATTACTATTGAGTCAGTCCTATGGTTACATCATACTCAAATTCCAAAACTTTGATCCAAGTTTCATGTCATCGATATGGGATTCATTACGACCCTCCTTCAATGAGACCATTCCTGTTGACTCCAACTCATCATCCAACAATTAGTCTTAGAAACAAAAGACAAGTACCTTGAGATCTGTATCCATTAATGACAGACCCTCTCACTTTTGACATAGGTTTACATCATTGACCTTTGATCGAAATATTCAAACGAGTGTTCGACATCATATCATCTATTCACACTCAGGAAATTGTACTAGGGTATCTTGGGATTCATCGACATCAATGGTGATCTCCCTCGGACTTGTTAGTGGTTCTCATCATTGACCAGTAATAAAGTGGTTTCTACCATGTTCAACATTAAGACATTGTAATCACATGGATAGAATTGTACTTTGTTGAGGACAAGATGAATACCCTAGGTATCTATTAAGCGCTCATTGCTTTCCCCAGGTTGCGATGAAGTATTTGTATGAGCCATAGCATGGATCCACATTTGTATTGTCATGGTTGTGCTCAATTTTGTGTCTACACGACATAGATCTACATTGTATGTTTGGTAGCTATGTCCAAGTTTGAGTCTTCTTCGCATGGATATACGTTGTATTCTAGTAGCCATGATTATTCATACCTCGCAGGGATCTACCTTGTATTGATGTGCAATCATGAAGAGGAGTATTTTGGATATGAGTCAAAGTATTGATGTATTACAAAAAATCCGAGTTGATGAAGATCTCCGATTAGTGGATTCTTGCCTCGAAGCGATAACTTGTTTTTACAAAGCTTTCACCTATCCTATTCCTCTAGCCTCATGCTTTGGGGCGCATTCTGTTACACACATTTCTCGTCATCACCATGTAATGAGGACCAAAACATCAGAATTTGCCTCAATTCCTCAAGATATTAAGTTAGACACAGGCGAGAACTCATGTTTTACATTTTTGTCCACCACCACCTTTTCCTTTTGGACAATGTGCATTACCATTGTCAGTAACTCCATTTGTCAGTTAGCAATGAGCGATGCCACCGCCTTATCGATTTGAGCAATAAGTGGTGCAGCCCTAGTAAGGCTATGTCTAATAGAAAAAGAGTGGTGCTCGAGTTTTAAATGGAAAAAGAGAATATTCATGAAGCATCTCAAATATCAGCTTCGTGACACCCTCATCCCTATACTCCTGGACCACCTGGACTTGAGATACATCCTTCTTGGATCTCCCTTCCACCTCACCCATGAGAATCTCAACCATTCTTATCCTCCCACAACTATAAGTAGTGTCTCACCCCCCATGGGTAAAGGGAGGAAGATTATGCTACAACACCAAAATTTTGGCCAAATCTAGCCAAGGAAAGTGAGCATTAGGAAGGCAAGTTGAAGCTTTGGAGGCAAGACCTTCCTTGAGAGGAGACATCTCAACACTAAGGCATATTGATTGTATTCTCTCTCTTATTTTATTATGCAATAAAAGTTCTTTCCCATAACTCCTATTGTGTATTAATTGCTGGTTTTATTATCAAATTCCTTAGTCATTGATATAGTATTGTAGATAGCATTTGGTACTTTTATCTTATATGATTTTGTGATGTGCTTATTGCAGGTGAACCTGTGGAGATCTAGTATTCTAGAAGGCTGGTACATTACACTGTGTGGCAGGTGAAAGATTCATTCCAAGCATTCATCAATCCTAGGGAAAGTATTGTTTATTGTTGTAACTCATTTGTTCTAGTTGTGAAGGATTTCAAGCTAGGGAAACAACTTCTGTTCGCAGAAGGTGAATATTTCCAGCAACAATATTATTATTAGCATCAAGGCATCTATTCACACTTGTTAGAATGTATTAAGTACATGAATGTCTGTTATCATTATCGATGGGTTGTCTCATGTTTGTTAATGGTATACATCAATTATCAATAATAAAATGGTGTCTTTCATGTTCAACATTAGACCATTTATTCGCATGGTGTAGAGTCATACAAATTGATGGGTTTGGACTAGAAACATGGGGCCATAGTTGCATTACTCTATCGTGTTGCTAGCTGAGTTGAGAAAGACCATACTAAATAGTTTATGACATTGGTACTTTGTGGAGAACCAGTTGTGTACTCTTTTAATCTCTAATTGTTCTTCTAATACACACTGAGACATATAGCCATTTTATATTTTCTTGTGGCTATGATCTATGTTTGACATGGATCCACTATGTATATTTTTTGTGGCCATGATTTGTAGTTTCTATATTACATGGATCCATATTGTACTTGAGTTGGTGACCATGTTTTTTCCTAACCGAAAATGGGAATGCCCACCTCAGAGATAATAGAGATCTGATAATAAGGTTGTGTTTGCAGGCATTCTTCTATCCCTGATTTCATCAAAATCCACTCAATGCACTTGCATAATTCATTCCCATTTTATTATTGTTAAATTATGTGAACCATAGGATCATCATCCTGAGTGAATTCAAATGGAAGAGAATGTTGCATAACAAAGAGAAGAATTTTGCATAGATTATTCAATTAATCATGACAATATTGCACACACATGGGACAAAATTGGAATAATATGATTATATTCATGAATAAGTAAATAATATCGAATATATTGATTCCACATATAGGAGAATTGGAATGCCTAAGATAGGATTCAAATCTACCAACGGACTAACTCCAAAGCTAACTCAGTGTGTAAAATTCACCACTGGAGCTCACTAATGCAACTCTAACTATCTAACTTAGTCTACAACCAGTTAACTGATGAGTGTAGGTGAGAAAAGGTGCCCACACTCCCTTGAATCATGCAAGATTGTGCTAGGATAATTGATTGTGATATAACTGATAGTAACTGGAGCATAACTAAACATGACTGCTTACGTACCAAGGTCCAGTGAAGGAGACTACTAGTGGCACTCAAAGTGGGTTCCTAAATTATAGGGATTGGTCCTTGAGGCTTCAGAGGGAGTGACTTCTATAGATCTCAAGTTTGATAATATTGACATGATTCTCGATATTAGAGGTGTGGAAAAATCCAAAGGATATTTTCCTTAGGCAAGGAAAATGTTTGGTTGAGATAAGGTTTGAGATGTTGGGCTACACCGATGGCATCTGAATTAAAGTTTCTAAGTAATCCTACTTCAAAGACAGTTGATGCCATAGTCTATAGGAAGAAAATATGTTCGTTGAATAACTTGAAAAACATGAAGCCATATATTTGCTCTGCGGAACAAAGATGTGTTCACATGGTTGTGGCAGAGCACATACCTAAAGGGTACAATTAAGTATGGCCTTGTATATGCAAGAGACAAGAGGATCTGCCTTTAGAGATATGATGAGTCCAATTGGGTTGGCAGTGGTACAAACATAAAGAGAACTCCAACATGTTATAGAAAGTGGACCAGTGTTTCTGTCACATGCCCCAATTTTGTAAAATAATGTTATCTTATTTTGATATTATTCCCAAACATTATGTTAAATTTAATGCTAAGTGGAAACTGATGACTCAGAAGAGTCAAGGATGTAGAATGTAATTCTGAATATTTAATTTTTAAATAAATAAAAGTGGAGACAACAGCCTGGGAGAGTTGTTAAAAAGAGTGTTACTGGTCAAGTGGTGGAAGGAACTAGGTGGAGAGCAAAAAGACAAGTGGCAACATCCTCAAACACTTCCTATGTTGTAGGTGGAAACTTCCCTACATTTGGGGTCATGATCCCCCAAGAAAGTGGGATCAGAGTAGGTGGCTCAATTAATGACAACTAACCCAAAAAGACCTAGGCAATCTTATTAAAAGTGCCCAATGTAGAGAGGTGAGGCTGTTCATTCCAGGAGAAGAATCATTCAGGTGAATGCACTTCAAGGAATTCATTGGGAAAGGGAAATTTGAAGGAAGGTGTTTGAGGGGTAAACTGCAGGAAGTTGATCTAGTACAGCTTGCAGCTAAAATATCTTACTGTAGTATGCAGAGTTGGTTTTGAGTCTTAGGACTAGTACTTTGTTGATTGCTCCACCTAGTTCCAGCCAAGCAGACCAGAATAGGCTTGGGGGTCCTGAGAAGTCGCTGTTTGAGCGCTCTCCAGGAGTTAGTAGGGAGGAATGGCCTCCCATTGCTGTTGTCATCCATCTTAAAAGACAAGTTTCATTATCTTTTAATTCTTGTGTTATAGTTTATCTCTATGTATGATCAATAAATGAATGATGTTATGATACACTGTGTTAAAACCTCTTAGTTATTCTAGACTAAATCTGTATTGTGATGAAAGATAAATCCTACCTGTGTTTTTCCCCATCTGGAGTAATCCAGATCGTACTCTAGCACATGTAGTTTGTTTAAGTAAATGAAGTATGATAGGATTATAAATGAATTGAATATTTATGTTCAGAGTAATGAAATGTTACTTTTCAGTAGATGAATGCTCTCTAGAAAGATTATTAATTTGTTTGCAGACATGTCATTAGAAATAGACTGTGCAAATAGCATGTTAATACAAAATATTACTCATAGTATTTATTGACATTAGTAGGTAAATTTTATCAATTATTTTCTACACAGTCTTTATTTACATGAACTGTACTTTTACTTGGAAATAGAAGAATTAGTCTTATCAACTGGAAGTTAATAGTTTATGTTAAGAATAGATATAAATATAGTATTGATGGCTTTTCCTTTTAGTAACACTTAATCTTCCTGTATCTATTTGAACTATAGTTAAATAATATGATAGAGGTTATAGTAGTCCTTACTGAGCTTTAATTAGCCAAAATATAGTAGTAACTTAAGGTCTTAAGTTAATACTATAAACTATTTTTTTTTTAATACTTTTGTAGAACTATGTAAATATAAAGAATAATGATAAGTATGGAGGTTCTTTTAACCTGGTATCCTAAGTAAACCACAGATACAAATTGAATTAAACTAACAAAAATATTACAGAATGCTTTCAGTCATAACCACTATATAAACAAGAACCAACATAAACTTAAGAATGTATGTTCTACGTAAATAATAACATTATAAATACAGAGACAATATAGGTTAATAATTTTTTTTAAATGCAAATTTAAGAAAAACAGTATACAGTAATAATAAAAATTACCAGGTAATAACATAGGTAGTACTATCCTATTTAAATTAGAAGGGAGTAAAACCGTAGCTCATGTTTTGAGCATAAATGATAAATATTAAAATATAAATTATAAACAATTCTAGTACTATAGTAACCTAGGTTATACTTAGGTAAATTTTCTTTTAAAAATGATTGTCTAACAGGTGCAATTGCATTTATAAAAGAAACAGAGTCTATTAAAAACAACATGCATCTAAATGTCGGGGTTCCAAACCCTTAAACTAATACTTTACAGACATAATAATCATTTCTCGTATAAACTTGTAATTATCTTAAATAATTAAATAACCCACTCTCAGTCCTTTAAGGATAGATAGACTAAAAGAGAGAAACAACATAATTATTAACATAATAGTAATTATAAACCAAACAAGGGTTTTACATGTCAAACCCTAACCAGAGAAGTTCATCAAATAATCAAGATTTACATCACGACAGTGAGTACAACTTTCAAAATTTAATATATAAAAACCTGATAAATACTCAAGCAGAGTTCCAATTCATAAATATTCAAAAAGGGTATAAACCCTAAATTTTACAGAGTACAGCTCAATGGCTAGCATTCAAAACAAGTTGCAGCGAAGCTACCTTCGCAAAATGTACATCCAAAACTGGCTGTGAAGCCAAGCTTCGACCAAAAAACACTACACTCACAAAGCGCATCCACCCTGTCAAGGGTTTAATTTTAAACACGTTTATAAATAACCTGTAACAGTAAAAACATAATATAACTCGTGGCAAGACGAGAAAGAGTATTCAAACCCTGGGTGAGTCCAATGACCACCCCAACTGCATTTAAGGAGAGAACCCATATGTCAGACCATGGGGCTTACCCGAGTTTGAGCCTTGAACCATGGCCGTTGCATAAGGATGTCTTCCTACCCTTGTGTAGGCTTCATTTCAACGAGTACCTGCAGTAATGGCAAACTCTGTCAGCAAAACTAGCTTATGAGTATAAGTTTGAAAGTATACGATATTAAAACTTGCAGTAATTTGAAAGAAAGGTCCTTTATGATTTTTACCTGTCACTGGAAGTATGGTGAACAATTTCACCAGCACTGTCACCTATAATGGTGCAATAGAGAAAACAACAACTCTCAGAACTGCACAACAGTAGCGAGCTAAGAAGAATTGAGCTGAAGAACTGATGAAATCACCAAACTACGCGAGCTTGGGATGAAGGTTTCCTTAGCAGCGAAATGAAGGTGGTGGGAAGAATAACCCTACATTCGACAAAGAAAGAACCAGCATTTAAAATCACTCATTGGAGAACAGAGGTGTCATAGAGTCAAGGTTTAAGGCGACGGTAACCATGAGAATGATGGTGGCCATGGGAGACGAGCCAAAGCAACCTTGAAGCAACGTAAAGTGCGGGACAATAATGCTTTAGGTTAGGTTTCCAGAGTGTTTTATATTCTCTACACATGGACAGGATTCCTCCACGTAGCCATAAATTTATTCAAACAACAAGGGCCGTGATCCATAGTTCCTGCATGGAGACATTATATTATTTGTTTGATTTGTGCAGCATGGGTTAAACTTTAATGAACACCCAATAATTTAGAACCAAACCTCTAATCATTTGCACCATGTATTATATTAACCTAATCATGAGATTATTATCATGAAGGGATTACGTTGACTAAGTTTCGTGTCACATATAAATCATATATTAAGTCCGTTTTTTGGTTAAAGTACAAACCATTGCTATCAACTACATAATGTTATCACAAAGTAAACATTATCATAATAATATAGTGTGGTCGTATATCAAACTTTACCATATGTTAATTGGGTGGTACGACAATACTCTCAACCTCTTTTTGAGTAGAATGAAGTCATGTGATATACATATATTTTGTTTATGAACTAGATTAAATTATAAAAAAGTCTTTAGTATAGTTATGAAAAGAGTATATGTTAAGTAGGACATAACTATAGTGTCTCTAGTAGCAAAGCTTTGAGTTGTTCCTTGCAAACTTTGTACACAATGAAGGTTTGGTTTTGAGTGCTTGATAAGTTGACCATTGGTATACCACTCATTTTTACAGCTTGGGCATAGCAAACCCTTTTTGCTTTAGGAATATTCCAAGTCTAACACTTATAGATAGTATCTTATAATAATGCCAAAGAAGTTAAAGGCTAGAATTAAAAACGTTATAAAACAAACTTTTGGTAGAATTGATTGTTCATCGAATAAGTCATTTATACTTAGCTTTGAAATATAAATGAACTGATAACTCCCATAGCATCGAAACTATGAAGTAGTACAAATCTAAAGATAAAAGTATTATCACAAAATTATTATAAGTTTATGCGACATTACTTTGTTAATACTTGGGAGTATTTCCAACTTGGTTTTATGTTCATACAAAGTGTCTAGTGGATAGTAAGATAATTACAGAGATAAAACTGATGATAGGAATAAGGACGATCCTTTTACTTTTTCAAAAGTAAGTAGAACTCAGAGTTTATTTTGGGAACAAAGTATGGGTAGCCTTAAGCTCTTGTAGAAGGGTATAATGGTCATAGTTTCTACACTCAAAGGTTCTTATTGTCTATAAGATAATAGGCTATGAGTACCCTGTAGAAATAATTTAAGGGACAATGATTATATAGGTAAGACAAGATATTATTGCAAAAATTATGAGTATTACTAACCACTTAGACTAAAGAAGAAATACACATATATGAGATTCTAGTGAAAAAGTCGCAATTATGTTGTATTGTCATTACAGTTTTTCCAAGCATGTTTATTTGAACAACTGATGGAAATCAAATGATTTTACCTTGCAGGAGCTGTCTCGTGTTTAGTATCTTATTGTACTAAGCTTTTTAATTTGCAACCAAAATAATGCTGACACTAATAAATCTTTTAAAAATATATCCTCGATCGATCATACCTGTAAAAACTTGTAAGAAACAGTATTCATATGCGTTAGCACGAATGCTAAGTAAGCCCCGGATTTAAAAGTAGATTCCACCTACTGACATAAAAGAGCTAATCAGTAAACTAAAGCAAATAACACACAAAAAGATTTTAATCTTGCTACGAAAAATAAATTGTTAAGATATTATAGAAACCAATTACTTATCTGATCTTTTAGGCCAACTGTTAGCTGTTAGTAGAACCGCAGGTTATAACATTTATTGTTAACTCAAAAATTTTAAATTTTTGTGAAAATTTTGGGGTTGTGACATGTGGTATTAGAGCACAAGGTTTAAACACTAGGCCTTGATGCAGCCCGAATAGCTTTCATAAAATAGTAAATTAAATTATTATGCTAACGTAGTTTTATTATTATTTTTGTTATTCAACATAGATTTTTTTTTATTTTAAAAAATCTGAAGTTTAACAGGAAGGTATGGAAAGGCTGGGAGAGTATGCACAGGAGGAGTTTCTAGCTACAGAAACACAAAATTTTCTCAGAGATCCTATACCAGGGGATGAGAAACCAAAAGTATAGTGATTCCTTAGCTGTTTACCATATCATATTAAAGATAGAATTGAATATGATAACCCAAAGACCCTGGAGGAAGCTATGAGGAAGGCTAATTTTTGTTTTGAGCAGAATCAGAAGAAAGAAAGCTTGGCCAACTGGAAGGCTAAGAAAAATAATAATCAGTCCACATTCAAGAAGAAGGATTTTGTGCCTAACAGGAATTTTAAGAACAATAAGGCCAAAATCTATTCTAACAACAAGAATTTCCAGGGAAATAGGAATAGTACACCCAACAATCAGAATAATTTTAAGGGTAAGGAAACTGCAAATAATCATGGAAATTTTACCAAGAGTTTTGAGCGTAAAGAGCCTGTCAAGTGCTGGGAATGTAATGGCCCGCACTATACTTCAGTTTGTCCAAACCGGAAGAAGACTGTTAGCAACATTCATACCATACAGGAGGAGATGACTGTTGGGGAACTAGTAAGGAGCATGCCCAAAATTAACGCAACCTTGGAGAACCGACAAGTTGAATATCAGACTTCCATGGTGGAAGTAGAAGGTAAGATTAGTCAGACTCCTGTAACCATTTTAATTGATCTAGGATCTAGTCTCTATTATATTGCACCTCATATAGTGGAAAAATGTAAGTTATCTGTCGATAAGTTTGATAATTCATGGTTAGTTCAGTTAGCCACTGGGGCTAAAAGAAAAGTAACTTGCTTTGTGAAAGAATGTGCTTTACTTATGAATAAATTTGACACTGTTGTTAAACTTAATATTTTTCCAGTTGGCTCATATGATTTGCTGATTGGTATGGACTGGTTAGAACAGCATAGAGTAGTTTTAAACTGTTACAATAAAACTTTCACATGCTTAAACAATGATGAACAACCAGTAATTGTTAAGGGTATTCCTAGAAAAACTATGGTAAGGCAGATTTCTGCTTTACAACTTAAAAGAGCTGATAGAAAAGGATGTAAAGCTTATGCTGTAACAATTACCAATGAGGAAAGTAAAATTGAAACAGACAAATTAAAAATAGAAGATATCCCTGTTTTAAAAGAATATGTTGATGTATTCCCAGAAGAAATTCTGGGATTACCTCCAAAAAGGGAATTGGATTTCACCATTGAGCTGGTACCGAGTGCAGTACCCAGCTCAAAGGCCCCTAACCGAATGAACATATTGGAACTTAATGAGTTAAAATTGCAATTAAAAGAGTTAATAGATGAAAATATATTCGGCCAAGTGTGTCTCCCTGGGGGGCACCTATCATCTTTGTTAAAATGAAGGACGGAACTATGTGATTATGCATAGACTTCCGTCAGCTAAACAAGATGACTTTTAAAAATCGATATCCGTTGCCCCGCATAGATGATTTATTTGATCAACTACGTGGAGCCATGGCGTTTTCGAAGATAGATTTAAGGTCAGTATATCATCAAGTGAGGATTAAAGATGAAGACATCTTCAAGACAGCCTTTAGAACAAGGTACGGACACTACGAATTTGTCGTAATGCCATTCGGGCTTACGAATGCCCCAGCTGTCTTCATGTGTTTAATGAACAATATAATGCATAAGTATTTAGATAAGTTCATGGTCGTGTTTATCGACGACATCTTAATCTATTCAAAAACTGAAGAAAAACATAAAGAACACCTAAAAATTGTTTTGTAAGAGTTGCGAAAACATCAACTCTTCGCAAAATTTAGTAAGTGTGATTTCTTTAAGGATAAGATTTAGTATCTAGGTCACGTAGTGACCAAGGAAGGAATTTCTGTAGATCCTGAAAAGATATGGGCAATTGAATATTGGTTGGTTCCTAAAGATGTGACGGATGTTAGATATTTCATGGGCATTACCGGTTACTACCGGAGGTTCATTGAAGGTTTCTCAAGGATAGTTAATCCAATAACCTCCTTGCAGAAGAAAGGAAAGAAGTTCGACTGGAACCATAAATGCAAAGAAAGCTTTAAGAAGTTGAAAACTTTATTAACTAGCGCACCTATTTTAAGAATAGCAGATCCTAATAAAGAGTTTGTAGTATGCACTGATGCTTGTAATGAAGGCTTAGGTGATGTTTTGACTCAAGAAGGGCATGTTATTGCCTATGAGTCTAGAAAGTTAAAAATTCATGAAAAGAATTATGCAACATATGATCTGGAACTAGCAGCTGTGATACACACCTGAAAAATGTGGTGACACCACCTAATCGGCAGAAAATTTGTTTTAATGACTGATAATAAATGACTGAAATATCTTTTAGATCAGCCGAATTTAAATGCTAGATGAGCTAGGTGGTTAGCTTTCTTAAGCGAGTATGATTTTGAAATCCAGCATATAAAAGGTAAAGAAAATAAAGTCGCTGATGCACTAAGTAGGAACACATGACTGAATTTTGCAACAGCAATCAGCACTTACGTTTCAGACATCGATGAACAACTTAAAGAAGGGGTAAAACAAGATGAAATTTATTAGAAATTGCAAGCTAAAGTTAAGGAAAACCCCACAGAAAACTTAATAAAAGGTTACAGTTTAAATGAAAAAGAGTTTTTACTGTTTAAAGATAAATTGTATGTACCTAACGTACCTAAAGTTAAGCTGTTAATTCTGGATGAAATCCATAAAACACCATATTCAGGACATCCGGCTTATCAAAAAAACTATAACCATGCTAAGAAAAGAGTATTTTTGGCCAAATATGAAAACTGAAGTAGCTGAATATATTGCAAGATGTTTAGAATGTTAACAGGTAAAAACCGAACACCAACACCTAGCTGGTTTGCTACAGCCTTTACCTATTCTTAGCTGGAAATGGGAAGTGATTAGTCTAGACTTTATTACTGGACTACCTAGAAATCAGAATTAGAATGACTCTATTATGGTAGTGGTTGATAAGTTAAGTAAGGAAACTCTTTTTATACTTGTTAAAACTACTTACAAAGCTTCCAATATAGCTGATATTTTTCTAATGCAGATTTTTCGATTACATGGAGTACCAAAATTCATAATCTCAGACAGAGATCTTAAGTTCACAGGAAACTTTTGGAAGTCCTTGTTTAAAGGATTGAATACAACATTGAATTTCAGTACTTCTTTCCATCCTCAAACAGATGGACAAACTGAAAGGGTAAACTAGGCACTGGAAGATTTATTGAGAATGTATGTGAAAGATCAGCTAGGTAAGTGGGAAGACTATTTACATCTAGTAGAATTTACGTATAATAACAATTATCAAGCATCAGCTAGATTCAGTCCATTTGAAATTTTGTACGGACGAAAATGTAATACTCCTATCTCTTGGAGTAATCCAGTAGATAGATTGGTATTGGGTCCAGAATTGTTGAAAGAAATGGAGGAAATTGTGAAACAAGTGCAGGGAAATTTAAAAGTGGCACAGGATCGGGAGAAAAGTCAAGCAGACTTGAAAATAACTCCAAAGGAGTTCTAGGTAGGTGAACATGTGTTCATCAAGGTAAGGCCCAAGAAAAGCTCTCTAAGCCTGGGGAGTTGTGCAAAATTGGCACCTTGTTACTGTGGTCCATTCGAAATTTTTTCTAGGATTGGTCAAGTAGCTTATCAATTAGCATTACCACCTAATTTAAGAGTACATAATGTTTTTCATATTTCCGTTTTAAAGAAATATGTTCATGATGCTACTCATGTGGTTAATTGGAATGTTGTACAGGTGGAACCAGAATGAGAATTCCTGGTGGTATCGGACTGTATCCTCGGGAGGAGGGAAATTACACTTCGAAACTGAACCATTGGACAGGTGAAGGTGCAATGGAAGCACCTTAGTCCTATCCTATTTAAATTAAAAGGGAGTAAAACCCTAGCTCATGTTTTGAGCATAAATGATAAATATTAAAATATAAATTATAAACAATTCTAGTACTGTAGTAACCTAGGTTATACTTAGGTAAATTTTCTTTTAAAAATGATTGTCTAACAGGTGCAATGGCATTTATAAAAGAAACAGAGTCTATTAAAAACAACATGCATCTAAATCTCGGGGTTCCAAACCCTTAAACTAATACTTTACAGACATAATAATCATTTTTCGTATAAACTTGTAATTATCTTAAATAATTAAATAATCCACTCTCATTCCTTTAAGGACAGATAGACTAAAAGACAGAAACAACATAATTATTAACATAATAGTAATATAAACCAAACAAGGGTTTTACAGGTCAAACCCTAACCAGAGAAGTTCATCAAATAATCAAGACTTACATCACGGCTGTGAGTACAACTTTCAAAATTTAATATATAAAAACCTGATAAATACTCAAACAGAGTTCCACTTCATAAATATTAAAAAAGGGTATAAACCCTAAATTTTACAAAGTACAGCTCAACAACTAGCATTCAAAACAAGTTGCAACGAAGCTACCTTCACAAAATGTACATCCAAAACTGACTGTGAAGCCAAGCTTCGACCAAAAAACACTACACTCACAAAGCGCATCCACCCTGTCAAGGGTTTAATTTTAAACATGTTTATAAATAACCTGTAACAGTAAAAACACAATATAACTCGTGGCAAGATGAGAAAGGGTCTTCAAACCCTGGGTGAGTCCAACGACCACCCCAACTGCATTTAAGGAGAGAACCCATCTTTCAGACCATGGGGCTTACCCGAGTTTGATCCTTGAGCTACGGCCGTCGCGAACAAGCGCACACTGCGCATATATCTTATTAACTACTAACGACGCGACATAGATTCGACCTTAGTAATTTAAACATAATGGAATATAAATCAAGCTAATAGACATGCGCAATATAACAGACGCGCAACAACGATTGCGCCATAAACCTAAGATAATACTCAGAAGCAATGCATACTAACCTATTCATGCATTCAAACTTCTATTGACAGTACGACATTCATTCAAACAGGACATGAATCGCATCATAAGCCTAACATAAACAGAAACATAAACAACCATATGCAATCAATCATCAGTGCACAAGAGAATTCACATGGAAACCCATGTGGGAAAAATCATGTGGTGCTCTTCATCTGGCATGAGAAATATATGGCGCCTTAAGCCTGCATTTGACTGCAGACTGTCTTAGATCCAGATTTTAGCTCAGAATATTTCTTTCTCTACTACTCTCTATCTTTATTCTTCCTAACCACTGCTACCATCTACTGATACACACATGGCCTGGATCGACTCCTCTAGAATCTGCACCTCTCTTGTAGAGCTTCTCTTCTACTGCACTAACCTCGACTGCATCCTGTAGACTTCCAACTAATCTACCACTCAGAGCTCTCATCTTTTCTCTTCTCTCTCAGAGATCTCCCCTTTATTAACCCCTCAAAAACAACTAAAAGTAAACAACAACCAACAATTATCAACCTTGGACCAACCCTCTAACTATTGAATCCCTCCTATTTATACTATTTTACATAACCACACAGGGTCGACTGTATATAGGCAGTCTGTTAACTGTCACCATCAGCTACCCCTTAGGATACAACTGTGGTGATCATGACTTGACACGAGGCACTAATGACTTTACTTACAACATGCGTTCACTAATGTGGCATCCACCGACTTAAGCCGACTTTAGCACCCACAATCGTCTTATCGCTTTCGGCCATTATTTTGCACTTGTGCTACTGTTTTACCTTGAGGCATATTCCTTTCCATGCAGTTCCCCTTTTCCGCATATTCCTTCTTCTGTGTAGATTTCCTCTTCCACACAACATTCTTGGTCGATGCAAATTCCTTCTAAACCTGTCGCGTGCTTCCTTTTCCTTGATTGCGCTTGCACGGTGATTTGATTCTTGCACATTTCTTTGTTTGTGCTTATTCCTTGCGTGCTTTCTCTAGGCCCAACACTTCCTATTGCAGTTTTAGTTTCAAATCCTGACATTGAGCTTACAAATCAAAGGGATATAGATCCAGATCTAGCATCTACCTCATTCTAGCAGCCTAAATGGGCTAAGCAGCTCATAGAAGCAACTGAAGATGGTGTTGGGGATCCAGATGACAAAACAAGAATGAGGTCCTAGTATCAGAAAGAGAGTGCAGCACTGTCTCACACAGATCCTCTTCTTGCTGAGAGGTGTTTTATGATTCTTGGGTCAGATCCTCAATCCTTTTGGGAGGTTTGACATGATCCTAGATGGTAGACAAACATGGATGAGGAGTTTTATTTGCTACATGACAACCAGACCTGGGAACTTTTCCCCTTACCTCCAGGAAGGAAGCTGGTACAGTGCAAATGGATCTACAAAACCAAGATAACTGCTGATGGGACCACAACCAAGTACAAGGCTCGATTGGTGGAAAAAGGGTATTCTCAGGTCCAAGGCTTGGACTATAATGAGACATTCGCTCCAATAGCTAGAATGGACTCCATCAGGCTGGTATTGTCCATTGCTGCTTCCAAGAGATGGGAAGTACACCACATGGATGTGAAGAGTGCCTTCCTCCATGGTGATTTGAAGGAGGAGATCTATATGAAACAACATCGAGGGGTTTATTGATGATCCTTCCTTAGTCTGCAGACTGAGGAAATCACTGTGGACTCAAACAAGCCCCAAGGGCATGGTACTCCAAGATGGATGCCTTTCTCATCTCTCAGAAGTTTGAAAGGTGCAAATTTGATTGCAATGTCTACATGAAGAAGAAGGAGGGGTTCTTGCTTCTTGTTGTAATGTATGTGGATGACTTGCTCATTACCAGCAGTTCTGCTGCTAGATTGAGCAACATCAAGTCTACTCTTAATAAAGCATTCACTATGACTAACTTAGGACTATTAAGAGAGTTCATTGGTCTCGAAGGAAGTCAAAAGACTTTGGGAATCACGATCTCACAGTCTAGGTACTCATCATACATGCTTAAGAGGTTCGACATGGAGGATTGCTAGGTAGCCCCCTGCCCTTTCTTATCAGGCATTAGGCTTGAAGAAGGTGGTTCGACACCTTTGGTGGACATCACTCTCTACAGACAGCTCATTGGAAACTTTCTGTATCTCACTAATTCGAGACCATACATATCCTATGCTGTGAGTGCTGCTGCTAGATATATGGGGAGCCACATGAGATGTACTGGAAGGAAACAAAAAGGATCTTGCACTATGTGCAGGGTGCTATTGATTATGGGATCCACTATGCTTTTGGAGCATAGTTAGATCTCATAGGATTTACATACTTAGACCAGGAAGGAGATGGAAATGATAGGAAATACACCTCAGGTTTTGCATTCATGATTAGATTTGGGTCAATTTGTTGGTCCAGCAAGAAGCAAGCAACCCTTGCACTTTCTTTAGCAGAAGTAGAGTATCGAGGAGCTATGAATGCAACTATTCAGGCAGTTTGGTTGCATGGCATGTTGACAGAGTTCAGGATTCATAATTCACCTACAATAGATCTTTATTGTGACAACCAGAGTACAATCAAGATCTCCAGTGATCCTATTCAGAAGCAGAGGACAAAGCACATAGAAGTTCACATGTAGTACATTCAGGACCTGGTGCATGATAGAACCATCACACTACACTATTGTCTAATAGAGGATTAGATTGTAGATATTTTTACCAAGTCTTTTACTGAAAAGAGATTTTCCTTTCTCAGGTATCTTTTGGGAATTAAGGCTTGATTCTCAATTCCTATCTTGAGGGGGGTTTTCCCAAGAGGTTTTCCTACCTCATTTGTATTATGCCTCTGAGATTGTATATTGGGTGACCTATGGTCTTGTTACCAGGGTCCACAGTTGTCCAAGTTAGGTTTCAGGGGGGGTGTTAGAATTATTAATCCTCCCTTGTCATACTTTCTATTAGATTAATTAGCCTAACTTAGGAGCCTCAATTAATTAATATGATTCACTAGTACAATTGGGTCCACTTGGCCCAATTGGGACACATGTACCAATCATTGAAGTGCGGGGAACGCTACTAGAGGTTAACTGCCACTTACTGCATGTGTATGCATCGATTAGGGCGCCTCCTAGACCAATCCCTACATTTTAGGAGCCACTGGGACTCCCGGAACCAACCTACTTCAATTAATTGGTGTTATTACTAGTTAGTCTTAGTTAGCCCCTAGTTACAATCAGTTACTTCTATGTCAGTTAAGCTAGCACTACCAATGCATGGATAATGCATGGTTGCATGGGGAGGAACACTCGTCCTACCTACCACACTCAGTTGCACTGATTTAACTAGTTGTTACTGCTTGTTGGAGTTATTGGTCAACAGGGAGTTGTCTATTTGGACTCCGATATTGATTGGGAGACCTTGAGTTAGAGATCCAGTTAGATACAATCATATCCACTTGGAGGATTCGAATTCATTGCCCATGAATTCGAATTCTACCTATGTAAACTATTGTAACACCGGATATTATTATGATGAATATACTGTAAATTCCTGAGCAATACTTGTCAGTTTCATCTGTGGTTTGTTTTGCTTAGTTTATATTTTCATTCTCCATTCAATTGCTGCAAACATTATCAGAACTCTCTGCTTGAATATCTAAATGGAATTAAAATTCTAATAGTAATTTCATTTAATCATATCAATATTTAATTCAAAACCCCCAAAAGTAGTTAATTGACAACAACCTAAATTAAAAGCATTTTCCATTCCCAAAATTAATGCTTCAAATAATGTTATATTATTTGTATAGGCGAATTCAGGTCTATATGCATAATTATAAAATTGACCAACAAGAGAATATAAAGTGATGTCTTCCCCATTGCGTTCATTAGAGATAGTGCCATCAAAATGCATATGCCAAATTTCATGTCCAGGCTCTATGTAGGGGGTTATTGGCTCATCTGCATCATCAAGAAAGATGGAATAGACACCTAGGTCCTCCTTTAGGTAACTAACATGAGGTTGAGGAACGATTTCGATTTAGGGATATATTTGATTGTCCCTTAGTATGATGATGTTTTTCCCATTTTTAGGAAGAGACATGTGTGAGCCATTAAGAGAAATGTAGCCACAGATTAATGATTTCCAATCTCTACCAAGAATGATTGAAAATTCACCAACTGACACGTCAATAACATGAATGTTACATGTTGTCTTGATTTTTGGATGATCACACCAGGATAAAGATACATCCTTTATTTCTCCTATTGTGTCTTGTTGTTGACTTTTAGAAGAAAGTAGACTCCTTGAATTCTCATTGTTACAAGTTAGACCCAATTCTTCCATAATGATTGTAGGCATGACATTCGGTCTTGACTCACCATTTACCAAACAAGAATGTGCAATTTTGTCATAAATTTTAACTGATATATAAAAGGGAGGATTCCTAAGACTACTTCTAGGATTATATACGGTTACGATATTTACGTGAGCTTCTTCTTCTATCTGTTCCTCAAATAGGCTAGCTATTGTAGGAGATATTTCTTGGATAAAATTCTTGAGATATATTTGTTGTTCAAGAACAGTAACCATATCAAATAAGTTAGCATCTACCTTTATAACAACCAGTTGTTTCAAAATATTGTACTTATAGGAAGAAGAAGGGGGGTTTTCATTCACATGAATTTGAGTGTTTGTTGTAGCTTAGGGGGGTGGCTATTGAGAGGTTGTGTTTTGAGTAGGAGGATTCTTTGAAATCCCTCCTTTTTTTTGTTAGTTATAAACTTGTTCCTAGTATCAACCATTATACAATCTTCTTTGAGGGTCCAATATATGGTGGCAACAATTATATTAGTTTTTTTTTCCCAAAAATTCTATCTTTAACATTTTTCTTGTTCTGGTAGGTTTCTTCGTCATGAATCTCTTCACAAAAGTTACACCAAGCTCTAGATAAGATATCCCTTGGCTGAAAATTATTATTATTTTAATAAGAGCCTTGATTAGAAGATTTGATAGGGTTAGAGGTAGAGTTGACTCCTTTTCTTTCGAAGCAATCATACAATTGCTCATATCTTGAACCAACTATATGACAATGTATATGTAATTTTTCTTGACATAATCCTCATTAGGAAGCTCAATTATTTCCAATTGACTTTTAAATTCTAGACAAGTTTGTAAGGTTGAACCTAAGTTATTAACATTCTTTTCTTCAAGCCTCTACTTAAAATGATCATGTAAGGTATTTTAATAATGCATTAAGGTATCTTGATTATGAGGTTTTATCAACTCAGGAATTTGATTGTACAATTTGGTGAAATACAAATCAAAATACTTAATGGTTTCACCTTTATTATAAACTAAATTATTATATTCCTCGAGTTTATCGGCAAGACATTGAGGCTGTCCATTAGTTGATTCGAACTAGTATGACAATTCAACCTAATTTGGAAATATTTTTGGATGCAAGTACAAAAAGTATTCTACAAATTTACCTTCTAAAGAATTTACAAATAATCCCATAGAAGTGTTTGCATCATTTGCACCTATGTTATGACATGCATTGGAAAATAAAAATAGAAGTTCATTAACTGATAGTGCCATTTCTAGGAAACTTAGGGAAATAGTCTTTGAATTTGGGTAAAGGGGTTGTAGGAAACGAAAGATTTGAAGGAGATGATACATGCCAAGGGGTAGTATGAACACCTCTTCAAATTCAAAAAACCCAAATTGCCCTATAACCTTATAAGGATTTGTAGTAGATGTAATTTTGAAGATTGTGCAACTTTAGAAGATATTCTTTATGTATTATTGTTGTATTATTATTGCACTTCATTTAAGAAATATTCATATTGTAATTGATCATGTAAAAACCTAAAAGAATTCAAGTGAAAATAGTCTATTCATCCCCACATAAATTACTGGGTAAAACTCTCCCAGTTACCGGGTAAAACTACCCTAATAAGGTCGGCTCAATTAGTGAAAAGTCGGCCAGAAGAGAGTATAAATAAGGAGAGTGCATTCCTCATTTGTACACCAAGCAAGTTTGCTCCTACTTAAGGAAGTGGTTCGCTCCAGATATGAGAATATTGTTTTGGGTTGTAGAAGACTTGGAGGACATCTTATTTTTGGGTTTCTTATCTTGTTTATTCTTAGGATATTTGTGTGGAAGAGCATTTAGCTCTTAGATTGTAATAGAATACATTGTACTTTTTGACTGAATCTATACCGAAGAAGTTGTTGGGTTTTCTCCCTGGTGGTTTCCTTGAGGAATATCTTTGTGTTCTTTTGTTATGTTGTGCTTGGATTTCTTTTAGTGATCCTACTGCATATGTTTATAGTGAATTGTTTAAATATATAACATAATAATATTGGAAATATTAACATTCTAACATGGTATGATATCCATTTTGAAAGAATCCATTGTGCAGTAATAAATAACGAAATTTGGAAACTAGGGTTACCTATTTTGAGCACTTCCGTCCACAAATCAACTGAAAAATGAACTCCATCCAACTCACCCTAGGAGGTCGCATCTTCCTGTGGAGGCAGATTCCAATTTCATGGATTTCAATTTTTGCCCTAACATTGTTGTCGATAAAACTAAAGTATCCGAGATTTTGCAATTATGTCCATAGATTTGGAAAAAATGAGTACCTTGCTTAACTCGCCTTAAGGAGGCACATCTTTCTCTCTAATAAAATTTGTAAGCTAACAAAGTTGAAAAATAAGGGTTTCTCTATCAAACCCAAGGTCAACCAGAAGCAAATTTCTGAAAAGGCATTGAAGCAAGCATTTGGTTGAAGCACTCTTATTGGTAAACACTATTCTCTCTTATTTCCATTTGAGGTTCTCATTTTATAAATATGACAAATAATACCAAGCTTTAGGATAAGCTTAATGAAGTTGAGAAATTCCGGGCATGGAAGTATAGAGTGCTTATTATACTAGAAGAACATGATTTGGAAAACTATGTCAAAGAAGATGTTGTAGAGCTAGAGGGAGATGAAGACAAAGCTAAGCACATGAAGAACTTGGTGAAATCCAAGAGGATTATTTCCAATTCCATCAAGGATCATTCGATCCCACATGTATCCTCCTTGAATATTCCCAAGGATATGATTGATGCTTTGACCAACTTAGATGAATGAAAGAACTTTAATAGGAATATGACCTTGAGGAATCATCTCAAGGGTGTGGAGAAGAAGAATTCAATAAGTATACAATCCTACTTCACAAGGGTCTCCCAGATCAAGGAATATCTAGAAGCTATTGGAGACAATTTTTAAGAAGCAGAAGTGGTGATGACTACTTTGAATGGTCTCACAAGATCATGGAAATCATTCATTGAAGGAATTTGTGCTAGAATAAAGCTCACCAAATTCAGTAGACAATGGGAGGAATGCACTCAAGAAGAAGCTAGATTGACAACAAGAGAAGAGAAAATGGGTAGAGACAACAATCAATCCCTAACTGCTCATGCAAAGAAGGAAAAGATCAAGAAGGAAGAACACATTAAGTATAGAAGCTTCCAAAAGAATCATAGACCTCAGAAGGTGTACTCAACCTACATATGTTACACTTGTGATAAAAAGGGACATCTTGCAAGAGATTGCCCCAAAGGAAAAGGACATGACAAGAAAGGAAAGAAGAAGGGATATCATGCTCATGTCGTCGAAGATGATGAACCAATTAAGAAGAAAGCAAGGGAATATTCTTCAAGTGATGAATAATATGTTTTGTAATTCTCCCATAGGTTTGATTAAGAAGGATTCACCTCATAAGGTGAAGCTTGAATATGATTATCAAATTCTTATTAAAGGGGTGGGATTAGCATCCTACAAAGTTGGAATATGAAGATGAAAGATGGAGAAGTTATCTCCATATAAGGAACAAGGATATAAAGTTGCTTTTGTTGATGGACAAATTCTTATGTGGCCAAAGGGAAAGAACAACAATGATGCAGGCATGAATGGTGTTGAAGAAGAAGGGACACTAGGATTCAACACTAGTACTTAGTACCAAGTAAACTATGGGGCAGAAGACTTGCTCAAAATTGTTGATCGGGAGAAAGATGGTAACATGTCCTAAGAATTAGACAATGGAGTAGAGCATGCTGTTAGAAATTCCAAAAATTTCTACAAGGAGGCAGATATCCAAAGGGAGCCAGAGGGATCCAACCAAACAAACAAAGATAAGTATTTGAATTGTCATTTCCTGTATATCTAATTGTTTAAATGATATTGTTCAATTGTGTAAATTGATGTCCCTAGAATTAGGAAGTGTATTATGCATGTTAGAGTGAATGCATTAATGAACAATATACTACTAATATGCATGTGATGGGAATAGCCTATGGTGGTGCACAATATTCCATGAAGTTTTATTGCTTATCGATAATGAAACTTCTTTGCTGACATGTTGGGAAACATGCACACTCTTAATTGTGTTCTAGTAGAGATGGAAGGCATCTAGTAAGTTACCGTATGTATACACGATATGGATGAATGTTGTGTTGGATCATTGGCTGAGATAGTTGCATGACTGTGTGGCCTATGTCATTATGCATAAGGATTTTTCTATATTAATATGCTTTGAAAATTATGAAATGTTTCTAATCATGCAACTGAATTTGACTTGTAGGAAAGATAGTGTATAATCACTTACACGATAAGAATGACGAGACTTTTTTCAAAGAACAAGCGATGAATGTTCAACTATGACATTCAAGAAGACTTACAAAATCAAGCATACTACAAAGGTACAAGGGAATATTGTGGCTTGTGGCTTCTCCCAGAAAGAAGGAATTGAATATGAGGAGAAATTTGCATCTATAGTGAGATACACTTTGATTAGAGCTATACTTGCAATAGCTGTAGTGATGAAGTGAAAGGTACACTAGGTGGACACAACAAAAAATTTCCTGGATGGTGTAGTTTAGGAAGAAGTGTATGTGGAGAAACCATTGATATTTGAGACACGAGACAGGTAGACACATGTGTGCAAGTTGAAGAAGGCATTACGGGTTGAAGAAGGCACCCAAGGCATAATATGCCAAGACATGTAGTTACATGATGAGATCAAGGATCACTTAGAGTGATGATGATTTCAACATTTTCTACAAGGTTGAAGATGGTTGATTACAGAGGACATGGAGCTCATAAAGGGGTGCAAGGGGGAACTTGCAACATAGTTCAAAATAGAGGATCTTGGTATCTAATGACTGTAAGAGAAACAAGCTCATCTCAGTAGACCTATTTGATATGAGATGACATACTTGGATACTTAAAAGATCAACAATATAAAATGCTACCAACCAATCTAGTCTAGGATGTCCATATACAGAGGGAGCATGTTGCTTAGAAAGAGCATGAAATATCCAATTCAGGGGGAGTGACTATAGCACAGATTGTAGAGACAAGTTGAGAGACATGATCACTTAGCCTTTATCCATGTAAAGGGTTGGTTACCTCAGTATCTCAGGGATATGCTCAGAGTGATATTATATGTATTCCCTCATTAAGAGGTGTTGATGAAATTGTCATTGATTCCAACATGGACTTGTAGTGGCCCCACAAGGTCATCATTGATGCCACCAAGTCCCACCTGCAGTACCTTGGATCCATTATAGAATGGGTTTGTGCCTTGAAGCACCTTGTACCCAATTGACAAGGTCCCTGTACCCACAAGACTAGATCTTGATTGCACCACCTTGCTGAAGAGGTTGAAGATCCTGTTGATGGTGTTAAAGATCTTAGAGATTGTCTTAAAGTCTTGAGGGACGATGGAGAAACCACAGATGGATTGGAGAAGCATTAATGATCCATTCTGTGGTCATTCATGCTCGGATGGTATCATAGTACCCCATGAGAAGACCTAGCTACCCCATATATGATTTCATGATGGATCTTGACCCTTAAGGGTCTCCTAGTGTGGTTAAGGTGGTTGAAGAATCCTATGAATACTCTTGCTTGTTGAAGAAGCCTCGATGAAGCCCTTGGACCCACACTTGATGGTTTAATGACCTTGCAACCCTTATCGGGGTCATGGAGCTCTTATATGATTATGATGACCATGTATGGTCCTCTTTGTGGTTATATGGCTATTGGGATGTATATGGAGGTAGATCCCATGGACGTGCCTTTATATGTTGAAGAAGACTTTGAAACTCTTGTAGTTGGTGGTATGGTCTTTGACATCCTGAACAAATTGAATATTTTAAGGGTATTGGACCATGGGATTGAAAATAAACCCATCATGGGGAGATAGCCCTTGTTGTTCTGTCTCCAATGGTAGGTGGCATGTCATGTGGTTCCTCACGGTTGAAGAGATAATGATTTTTGAAGTTTTGTGGCAATGTTAACCCCATCTTTTGGGTGAGCCAACCAAAGAAAAGTGTCTAACAAATTTCAAATTGAAATTAAATTCAATTTTTTTTGGGCAGGTTGGCCCCATAAAATTGGGACTTCAAGTCTATATAAATACAACTAAATTCACTCATTTAATACACGAAAATTTGAAGTTGTAGCTCTGAAATTCGTATGGGACTGAGGCATCCATACGAGCACATTATGTTTTTAATCTCTGTTTGATTTTCGGGTATACTGTAGTAGTCACAGTAAAATTGAAATGAAATGTTTTTTTTCATCTTCAGGCAGCGATAGTAAAAGTAGTCAAGTGACCGAGGTAAATTTGGAGGCAGCAGTCAAAGAATTTTTTACAGTCTCATTTTTTTTGTAGCAGTCAAGTGACTGAGGAAAATTCATGGAGCAGTTGTTTGGTTGAAGAAGGTTGATCTCTCTCTGATTTTTTTGGATTGTTCTTGAGGTATAATTTCACATCATTTGTTGAAGAATTTTTTGTGGTCTTTTCTCTCTAATATTGGCAGCTTTCCGTGGAGAAATTCATGGATAGCAGTGATCTTTCTCTCTGAGATTTAATGGGACAACATTATTTACAGATCTATCTTTTCTTTTATGAATTGTTATTCTCTGAGTTTGAAAGGATGAATATTGCAATAGTCTATGTTTTCTAAAAGCTGAGTGGATCAAATTTTGACCATGTCTAGAAATATATCATTGAGTACATAAGGACTGTATATTGACTGTTCTGAGATTATGAATATTAGTTATAAGGGCAGTTTTGCTAATCATGTGAAGGCTATTTGTAAATGCTGCATGTGGTGAATATTCAAAGAGTGATTTGATTGAGATAAAGAGCTATAACAAAGTTTAGCTTGCTGTTATAGTTTGCAGCACTTACGTGATTGTTTAGAAAAGGTTTTGAAAAATCAAAACAGGATTGAAACAAGGTTACTTGGTTGCGCAAGAGCTGATGGTTTATTATTTCTCAATGGTAGTCAATCATGGAGCTATTTGGAAGTCTATTGGATAGACAAGACAGGGCTGAGATGTAGCACAAATTGATGTGCTTATTGAAGGATAGAAGTTGTAATTATTGACTAGGCTAAGACTGTGTTTTGGATAGTCAAGTTGGCACTAAGAAGGGAGGTTAATATGGTGAAGCAAAGGCAGACTTGTTTGAGGTCCTAAGGGATGATTTGAAGAGGGTAATGACTTAACAGTTCAGTGGCTGTTCCTTGCCATGTGGCAACCATTATTTGACATGTAATAGCAGTTTGAATTGACAATGATAGCAAGATTAATTTATAGCCTTTGTTAAAGTAATTTGATGACAGTGACCGCAACAACATGTGATATATGTTGAATCAACAGTAATCACCTTCATTTGACAACTGACAGTCCGACTTTGCAGCAGAGATCATCAGCTTTGAGGTGACATGGTAATGACAGTTGACAGTGGAAGCCTTGATAAGTGACAACATTGACATATGATGATTGTGATTGATATATGACAATGATTACAATTGACTTAATAGGCGCAGAAGTTGTCATGTGATTGTATCTTATGGAAAGTGTGTCTTGATTTTGAGGTTAGGATACCTCAAACCCTTCTTAGCAGGGTCTAAGAAAACTGGGCAGGGTCCTGGATGAAGAGTTGGTGCTCTTTGTATCAGTAGGTGCTGATTTTACCTCACGGTTGTAGCTGTTCCAAAACAAAAACAAAAAGATTACAAAATCATATGGTGTTGTGTTCTCTTGTGCTATGGTTCTTATTATGACTCCATGATTCAGATGCATATGATTTATAAATGATGAAGTGGTATATGTTTATGAAATGATTATGTAAATCGTAGAATAATGAATTGATGAATTAGTTGTTGATTGTTAAAATTGAAAAAGTAATAAAAACTGCACACACAGATTCACCCCCCTCTCTGTGTGCCTGGTGTGTCTAACAAGAGGGAGTATATCTCAGAGATCAAGAATCCTAGCATAATTCTTGGGATTAGTGGTGTGGAAGAATCTAGATGAGATTTTCCTTAGTCAAGGAAAATATGCATTAGATGTCCTAAAGAGATTCATGATGATGGATTGCAAGTCTATGGCTACACCTATGGAATCCAACTTGAAGTTTTTGTATGATACCACTTCAAAGATAATTGATTCCACAATATACAGACAAATGATTAGTTTGCTGATGTACTTATGAACATGAAGTCAGATATATGCTTTGCTGTGAACACTTTGAGTCAGTACATGGTAGAGATGAGACATGTTCACTTGCTTGATTCAAAGCATGTGTTGATGTACTTAAAGGGTACGATCAACTATGGTCTTTGATATGTGACAATTAGAGGGTTAGCCTGTAGGGCTATGTTGACTCAGATTGGGTTGGTAGTGCCACATATAGGAAGAGCACTTCGGGATGCTGCTTAGGTTTCGGGTATAGCATGATTTTCTGGTTCACCAAGAACGAGATGAGTGTGGCACTAAGTACATCCAAGGCAGAGTACATTGCAACTTATTTAGCTAGCTATGAGGCAGCGTGGCTTCATAATCTACTTACAAGATTGTTCGATATTGAGTTAGAGGTGACTTACAGTTTCTACGACAACGAAATTTGTGTGAAGTTGTATGAGAATCTAGTGTTTCATGAAAAGTTGAAGCACATAAAGATCATGTATCACTATATCTAGGATATGGTGCAGAGAGGAGCAATGAGCCTCCAATATGTGGTGACAGATGAGCCAATAGTCGATGTGTTAACGAAGCCTTTGTTGAGAGTGAAGTTTGAGTACCTCAGGGATAATCTTGGAGTTGTCCAAATCAATGTTCCTCGAAAGAGGAAGTATTGAGGGCCATAAAACATGTGCAAAGACGTAGGTTATGGACATGAGATGATCTCCATGTGAGGTGACATGATAGCGGATAGTCACTATGTGTGACGTAATGTGTATTCCTAGGCTACACTCATGAGGATGTTATGGAGGTTATATGTGCGAAGACGTAGGTTACAGACCTGGGATGATCTCTAAATGAGGTGAAGTGATAACGTGCAGTCACTGTGTGTGATGTAATGTATATTCCTAGGCTACACTCACGAGGATGCTATGGTTGGCATATATGCATGTGCAAAGACACAAGTTGCGGACCTAGGCTGGTCTCCACATGAGGTGACATAGTAGAAGGTAGTCACTATGCATGAAATAATGCATATTCCTAGGCTACTCTCATAGAGTCATGTTGTCGTGATGTGCGAAGATGTAGGTTTTGGACCTAGGGTGTTCTCCGCATTATGTGATGTGTTAGCGGGTAGTCACTATGTGTGATGTAATGTGTATTCCTAAGCTACACTGATGAGTTGAACTAGATATGATGTGATGACGAGTAATCACCTAATGATGTGATGATGTGATAGTGTGGAAACGTAGGTAGTCACCTAATAACATAATTTGTGCTCTTAGGCCTCACTCACGAGATGATAGTGTGGAAACGTAGGTAGTCACCTAATGACGTAATTTGTGCTCTTGGGTTGTACCCACTTGATGGATTTCTCATAGAGAGAACTTCTTATGATGTATAGATTCAAGAGATGTCACAAGTAGATGGTCCGAGCACCAAGTTACAACGACAGTGATCTAGTGATGATGTCCACCAATGATGTCCAATGATGATGATCATGATAGAAGAATACCTTCCTTGTTAAGAGGGAGTGTTGAAATTTGTGTAACTTCATAAGATATTCTTGATGTTTTATTTTTGTATTATTATTGTAATTGCTTTGGAAAATATTCATGTTGTAATTATCATGTAAAACCCTAAAATAAATCAAGTGAAAATAGACAAGTTGGCCCTACAGAAATTACTGGATAGAACTACCCTAGTTACTGGGTAAAACTGTCCCAACATTGGGTAAAACTTCCCCAATAAAGTCAACCCAATTAATGAAAAGTCAACCATAAGAGAGTATAAATAAGGAGGGCACATTCCTCATTTGTACACCAAGCAAGTTTGCTCCTACTTGAGGAAGAGGTTCACTCTAGCTAAGAGAAGTCCATTTTGGGTTGTAGAAGACATCTTATATTTGGCTTTCTTATCTTGTTTATTCTTGAGATATTTGTGTGGAAGAGCATTTAGCTCTTGGATTGTACTAGAATACATTGCACTTGCTGAATGAATACATACTTAAGAAGTTATTGGCATTTCTCCCTTGTGGTTTCCTAGAGGAAAATCTTTGTGTTCTTTTGTTGTCTTATGCTTGTCTTTCTTTCAATGATCCTATTGCATATGATTATAGTGAATTGTTTAAAGATGTAACATAACCATATTGGAAACATTCAAATTCTAACATGTAACATGGTTATAATGGTTTAACATGCTTCCAATTAAGGAAGAGTATGAGGAATGAGATGAAGTTGAACCCATAGAACCACCACTATGTCCGCTTCTTATAAGTTTAAATTGAAAATATTGTAACACTTCTTTTCTTATACCAATTTCAACAAAAAAATCATACTCTAGAGATTGACCTATTTTCGATGATAATATCATTGGCTACTAGACATGAAATCTTCTTGTGTAGATTGAGGATTTCTAGCCAACCTGGTATCCCTTTCTCTTTTCTCTTCATGATCAATCATTTCCTCATGAATTACTTCCCAAGAATTTTCAAGTTCTTGAGCAGATGTTGCAATATAAAGCATACTATAAAATAAACAAGAAGTTATAGTAGTTTGATATTGTAGAATGACTCTAATATTCGACTTCACATGGTCAAACAAAGTCACGAAAATCTAAAAATAAGAGAGAAAATATATACACAAATATATAATATTTTAAAAAAAAAAAATTCTAGGAAAGATGAATTTATCTAGTATGGTCAACAAATAAATGTTGATGTAAAGGAATAGAAGTTCTTAAACCAATATTTTTGAATCTTGCTAGGCTAATGCAATATAGACAAGGTTATGGACCTAATTTATAGCATACCTGTACAATTATCAATTAGTTCACAAATAGTAAGTGCATGTGTGTAACGCCTTGTTTTTTTTTAAAATAAAAATATTCATAGTGTTGGTTATAAATAGGTTAAATGGAAAATTAAATAACCGAATAAATAAAATAAAGGCTCAATATCATATATAAAAAAGGCTCAAAACCAAACAAAAATCAACATAAATTTTATCAATTTCACTCTAAGTTACAACTCAAAATCCTATTTTCAGACCCTTGTGAGGGTAAGGATCAATAAAATACTTAATATTCTAAGGTGTAATGGTTCATCACACATCGAATTTTGGATTTAAAAAAAAGAATAAATAAAAAAAAAACTCTGATGGATTAATCAAGAATTGAGGATGTCACAATTTTTACTTTGCAATTTTTTTAATCATCAATGAAAATTGATTTAGATTCCAATGAAATGAACAAACTATCAAGAAACAAGTGATCAACCTTCTTATCATAAATATAAATGTTGTTATCTGAGCCTTCTATTGCCAACTTCGATACTTTCATGCTATCAACAAGAAAATCTTAGCCTTTAAATAACTCATAAATGAATGAATATATATAAGATCTTGCTTTGAACAAGAGAAAACCTTTTGTTAGAAGTTTTATTTGTCTCCACTCTTTCCTTCTTTTTCCTTGTGCCTCCCTTTTTAGCCTTTACAAAGAATTTAAGTTAGTTGTAAACTACCTTTTAGTTAAGACTTTTTAGTTAGGGTATTTTAATAACATAAGACAATTTTAAATAAAAAATGATAAAAGGAATATAATATATAATAGTAGGTGGGACCCCATTGATCCTTTATTGTTTTCAGACAATCCCTTCATCTTTATAAAGAATATAACATATTCCCAACCAAAATATTGATCATAAATTATAAACATGAGATATAATAAACATATTCTATCATAATCATCATGCTTCCCAAATACATCAAAATGAAATCTATCATGTCCAAAATTAGTCATCCCTCAAACATTGTAAAATATATCCATAGAGTCCAAATATACTAAATAAAACCTTATGAATTGCATAAAACCCATATGCCTTGTGAGAAGTAATTGGCCTTTGTTGACTCCCTATGAAGCACCCTTCTTGCTTGATTCTCCCTTCCGCACGACTATTTTTTCCCTCTAGTTGGATGATTATACATCATCCAAAATGTGGCTTTTAGCTCCATCATTAGCTTTAGGCATAACATGATGAGAGGTGACCAAATGAGAGGAAACCTTTGAAGAACTGGATGTGGTAGAGTGTGTGGGCCTTTTTCCTTTGGTGTTAAGTGATGGATTGGCTGATCCCTTGGGTTCATCAAAAAGTTGTAGGGGATGATCTTGGGAGGCTAATGAAGCTATTTACTAAGCATGTTGTTGAAGTGGAGGAGGAGGAGGTAATGGCAAAGACAAGGTAGGCCATCCATGGATACTAGATGGATGATTGGGAACTATCTGGTTCCACCCATCATCATTTTAATACTTGGGATGTATAGACACATGAGGGGGCATAGGTACACCTATGATTCCTTGTTGAGAATGAGAAGGGAGTATGACATAGGGTTTGGCAATTGGGATGTGGCTTGGGACAACCAAGTTCAAGAAGCCACTCTAGAGAAGCTGATTGAACTTGTTATTCACTACATTTCACTTAGGGGATATTTCAAGTGAGCCACCAAGGATTAGAACAAATCAATTGTTCTTACTCAGTGCTCAAGAAGTTTCGCGGTTTCATCAGGGCCAGTTGTGTTCCCTTGTCTCGCATGTTCACACCCCATCGGGGGAATTGTAATAAATGACATAGCAAGATGGTTTCTTTTTGTAAAATTCTTGGCCTCCTTAGGACTTGGTCATCAAGGTCATCATCCTTGAGTATTTTTTCCCTCGTTATTTATGCGACTATGTTTAAGCGACATATAATTTTCGAGTTTTTCACTCAAAATCCTCCAAAGCCGGTATGGAGAAATTGGTGATTGTGTCTTAAAAGGTTATTAAATCCTAGGGTTTATGTATCATACCATGATAGTCATAGTCCTAAAGTTTCATGGACATGCGTTAACTCTTTCATAGGATTTTTTAATTTTTATATTTTTTATAAAATCATTGATAGGGTGTATTTTAATTGTAAAAGTTTAAAAGGTCATAAAATTGAGCCTAGGGGGGAAATTTGGTCATGGGGATGCTCATTTTTGGACCCAGATCCCCCACTTAACCCCTACGACCACTTTTGAGAGTCAAATTAGTAATTTTCGATTATTAATTTTGATTTTCTCTCCAAAATGACTCAGAGGGTCAAGTAATTGGGAAAATTGGAGAAAATCCAATTCCTAAATCAAAGGAAGCTTATCTGTGACTTGTCTCTAAGGTGTCAAAGTTGTTGAATATCTTGTTTGGGACATTTATGAGCATAGAGGAGCATCTTCAACCATAAAAGGAGGGGATCCAACTCACTTCAACAAAAGGGGGGCGAATTCTCTCATGGTGGGTGGTTTTGCCATTTGGATGAAGTGGTTAGAGGAGGTAAAGGCTTCCTAAACCAAGTGGGATACCTCAATATAGGTGGCAGCCTTCCATACCACGAATTCAAAACTCCTCCCACCATTATCTCAACCCCCAAAACCACCTCACACTTGGCAAATTCGTCCCCTTGGGGTTTGAGTTTCTTTTTTGCTATAAAAGCAAGGTTTTTCTCCTCAATCAAGAAGATGCATTGAACCTATGCCATGTATAATTATGTTTCTGATATTTTGTTAATAAATACTAGTCTGTAATTGCATTGTGAGCTTGTGATTTGGTTAAAATCTAAGGTGAAATCTGTGAAATTTCATGCTTTATTTCTTTCGAATGATGTGTTTAGAACCAATTAAATTTCAATAAGTATTTGTTGCTGTCAAGTTACTTGTGTTCATTTTGTTATCCAAATTTTGTAGGAGTAGCAAACTGTAGTTGTTTATATTAGAATTTGAATTCCATTTAGATCTGCAAGCAAATAGTTCTAATAATGTTTGCAGTAAATGGAGAATGAAGATACAAACTGAACAAAACAAACCACACAGGAAACATATGAGTATTGCTCAGGAATTTACAGTATCATTCACAATAACAAATCCGGTGTATAATAGGTTACAAATAGGAATAATTCGAATGTATTAGGGAGAAATTCGAATCTACAAGTGGATCTAACTGTATCTAACTTAATCTCTAACTCATGGTCTCTCAATCAATATCGGAGTCCAACAGATCAACTCCATGATGTCCAACAACTCAATCAATCACTGACAGCTAGTTAACTCAGTGCAACTGAGTGTGGTAGGTGAGAAAAAGCGCTTATTCCCATGCAGCCATGCATTTCTAGTGCTAGCTAAATGATTGTGAACTAACTGAAGGTAACTGGGGGCTAACTAGTTCCAACTCCACCTAACTAATGGAGGTTGGTGGCGAGACTCCTAGTTTCTCCTAAAATGTAGGGATTGGTATAGGAGGCGCCCAAACCGATGCATGCACATGCAGTAAATGGAAATTAACCTCTAGCAATGTTCCCCACACTCTAGTAACTGGTATAGGTGGCCCCATTGGGCCAAGTGGACCCAATGGTACTAGTGGATCCAATTAATTAATTAAGGTTCCTAAGTTAGGCAAATATAATCTAATAGACAGTATGGTCAAGGGAGGATTAATATTCCTAACACCCCCCCTAAATCCTAACTTGGACAACTATGGGCCCTGGTAAAAATACCATAGGTCACCCAATATACAATCTAAAAGACATGAATGTTGCATAATACAACTGAGGTAGGGAAAACCTCTTGGGAAAATGCGCCCTCAAAATAGGAACTGAGAATCAAGCCTTAATGCCCAAAAGAGACCTAAGAAAGGAAAATCTCTTTTCGATAAAAGACTTGGTAAAAATATCTGCAATCTGATCCTCTGTCGGATAGTAGTGCAGTGTGATGGTTCTGTCATGCATAAGTTCCCGAATGTAGTGCATGCGAACATGTATGTGCTTTGTCCTATGCTTCTGAACATGATCACTGGAAATCTTGATTGTACTTTGGTTGTCACAATAAAGATCCACTGTAGATGAAGTCTGAATCTGAAAATTTGTCAAGATGCCATGTAGCCAAACTACCTAAATAACTGCATTCACAGATCCTCAATACTCTACTTCTGTTGAAGAGAGTGCAAGTGTTGCTTGCTTCTTGCTGGACCAACAAATTGGCCCAGATCCAATCATGAATACAGAATTCGAGGTGGATTTCCTATCATTTCCATCTCTTGCCTAGTTTGAGTCTGTAAAGCCTGTGAGATCCAGTTGTGCTCCAACAACACAGTGGATCCCATAATCAATAGTACCCTGCACATAGTGCAAGCTCCTCTTTGCTACTTTCCAGTGCAGCTCATGTGGCTCCTGCATGTATCTGGCAGCAACACTCACATCATAGGATATTTCTAGTCTCGAATGAGTGAGATACATAAGGCCTCCAATGAGATTTCTGTAGAGAGTGTTGTCCACCAAAGGTGTGGAACCACCTTCTTCAAGCCTGATGCCTGATAGAAAAGAACAGGGGGTTTCCTTGCAATCCTCCATGTGGAATCTCTTAAGCATGTATGATGAATACCTAGAGTGTGAGATCATGATTCCTGAAGTCTTTTGACTTACTTCAAGATCAATGAACTATCTTAACAGTCCCAAGTTAGCCACAGCAAATGATTTATTAAGAGAAGACTTGATGCTGCTCAATCTGGCATCAGAGTTGTTGGTAATGAGAAAGTCATCCACATATCATACAACTAGAAGCAAGAACCCCTCCTTCTTCTTCATGTAGACATCGCAATCATATTTGCACCTTTCAAACTTCTGACATATGTGGAAGGCATCCATCTTGGAGTACCATGCCCTTGGGGCTTGTTTGGGTCTATACAATGATTTCCTCAGTATGCAGACTAAGGAAGGATCATCAATAAACCCCTCAGGTTGTTTCATATATATCTATTTATCCAAATCACCATGGAGGAAGGCACTCTTCACATCCATGTGATGTAATTCCCATCTCTTGGATGCAACAATGGAAAATACCAACCTGATGGAGTCCATTCTAGCTACTGGAGTGAATCTCTCATTATATTCCAAGCCTTGGAATTGAGAGTATCCTTTTTCCACCAACCGAGCCTTGTACTTGGTTGTGGTCCCATCAGCAGCTATTTTTGTTTTGTAGATCCATTTGCATTGTACAAGCTTCATTCATAGAGGTAAGGGGACAAGTTCCCATGTCTGGTTGTCATGTAGTGAATTAAACTCCTCATCCATGGATGCCTAACATCTAGGATCATGGCAAGCCTCTTTGAAGGATTGAGGATCTGACCCAAGCATCATAAAACACCTCTCAGGAAGAAGAGGATATGTGTGAGACAATGTAACACTCTCCTTCTGATACTTGGACCTCGTTCTTCTTTTGTCGTATGGATCCCCAACACCATCTCCAACTGCTTCTATGAGATGCTTAGCCCATTTAGGATACTGGAATGAGGTAGATGCTGGATCTGGATCTAGATCCCTTTAACGTGTAAGCTCAATGTCTGGATCATGCTAGGATGAATCTTCTTTTGAATATGAATCTGAAATGTTAGGAATTGAAACCTAAAACTACAATAGGAAGTGAATGAATGTTTATACCTTCATCAGCTTCGAATGAAACCCATGGTGATGCTGGAATTGTGTATGGCATGAAGCGAGAGAAAATATATGCCTTGGAGGCATGATCACCAATTCCTTTTGCTACAATCTCCCCAGTTGATATTTTTGTGATCTCCACTGAGTCAGGTCTAAACACCACTTGTTTTGGTGAGCCCGTGTGAGTCATCCGATAAACAGACAACATATTAGCTGCAAGGGAGGGAACATATAGGACATCTCTAAACACACCATGCTTCGCTCTAATGGTGCCTCTTCCCGCTGTTGGAATTTGGGAATTATCTCCCATGTGAATAATGGGACCTTCTTTGATATTGAGAGAGGAGAAGAGATCCTTAGAGGCCACCATGTGATTGGAGGCTCCATAATCAATCAAGTATGCTGTAGACCGATGTAGTCCTGCTTTCAAAGCATGAAATCTTTCATGTCCATTATCTGATTTCTTTTCTCATTGTGGGGGAGCAATATTATGCTACTTGAGAAGAGAAGACATTTCATAAAGTTGATTCTTCATACAATGATCTTCAAGATGGTACCCTTTTTCACAATAGGGACATAACTGCTTCTCAAATTTCTTCTTCTTAGAGCCAGAGGCCCCTTCAAAAGTTTGCTGATTCTGTTTAGGATTCGAATCAGTTGCTTTTGGATCCTTCTTCTTTGATTTCCCCTTTGCTTGTGCTTTGGAAGAGTCGGTAACTAGGAGAGCTTGATGACTCCCATTTGAATCAACTTGTCTTGCTCCTTGATTAAGGACTCGGAAAAAGAATCTAATGAAGGAATTTTCCAATCAAGAAAGCTTTCCCGCTTGGAATGAAATATGGAAACAAATACAGAATACTCAGAGCCTAGTTTGTTGAGTATGGAAAGTACATTATGCTCATCTTTCTGCTCTATTCCGCACTGTTTGCATTGAAGTACTAGAGACTTTAATTTAGTAAAGAATTGCTCAATAGTCTCGAAACCGTTGGGATGTAAATATACCAAATCATTCTCCAGAATGTGTCCCCCAAGCTCATATTGTTTATTAAACAAGCTATCAATATTCTCCCAAGATTCTCTGGGAGTCCTCAAGCCTTCTAGGTGGAAGAGGATATCTCTGGATATTTAAGTACATAAGTACCCAAATGCTTCATCACACCGGTTCAAAAACTTGTTCCTTTCAACTGGATGACGGGGCTCAGGCTCCCACCCATGTATGATCCTGTGGTAGCCATGCTTGCGCAAGGATAGCTCCATATCAATCCTCTAATCAAGATAATTGGAAGTTGTGAGGATTCGTGGTGTAGGAGATTGAGAATCCATAATTGCTCCGGCTGAAAGACTGCAAAAATTCACACAAGATACGTAGCACCTATATTTTTCACTGCAATAACACACTAAAACATATGAACAGTTAGAATCATGCTTTTCCTCTCTGGAGAAACAAGCATGAAACCTGCTTGAGAAGGCTCTGATACCATATTAGAATTTGAATGCCATTTAAATCTTCAAGCATATAGTTCTAATAATGTTTGCAGTAAATGGAGAATGAAGATACAAACTGAACAAAACAAACCACACAAGAAACCGATGAACATTGCTTAGGAATTTACAGTATCATTCACAATAAAAAATTTGGTGTAAAATAGGTTACAAATCGGAAGAATTCAAATGCATTAGGGAGCAATTCAAATCTACCAAGTGGATCTGAATGTATCTAACTGAATCTCTAACTCATGGTCTCTCAATCAATATCAGAGTCCAACAGATCAAATCCCTAATGTCCAACAACTCAATCAATCAGTGACAACTAGTTAACTCAGTGCAATTGCGTGTGGTAGGTGAGCAAACATGCTTATTCCCATGTAGCCATGCATTGCTAGCACTAGCTAATTGATTGTGAACTAACTGAAGGTAACTGGGGGCTAACTAAGACTAACTAGTTGGTTCTAGGACTCCTAGTTTCTCCTAAAATGTAGGGATTGGTATAGGAGGTGCCCAAACTGATGCATGCACATTCAGTAAGTGGCAATTAACCTATAGCAGTGTTCCCCACACTCTAGTAACTAGTATAGGTGGCCCCATTAGGCCAAGTGGAACCAATGGTACTAGTGGAACCAATGAATTAATTAAGGTTCCTAAGTTAGAAAAATATAATCTAATAGACAGTATGGTCAAGGGAGGATTAATAATCATAACAGTTTATACTTATGCTCTCCTTCTTCTTTTTGATTAATGAAATGACTGATTAACCTTGTTCTTTTGAGAAATTGCCTAGTTTTTGCAGATTTGTCTCAGAGTGAAGGGGCCTGGAGCTCGGTTGCATCCACTTCTCTTTAAAACATCCATTTTTCTGTTTCTAATACAATTGTTTTTCATATCCCTCTCTCCTTCATTTCTTTCAAGCATGGGCTTGGGAGTTTCAGTCCTCTTCTCTCTAAAAATCAAGCTTTTTTCTTGGTTTCGGTTTCTTGATGCTTAGTAAAATAGGATAAATAATTATGTATCTGAAATATGATTTTGTTCAGCATATATATCAGATCTAGATTCAATTTTAAAGCTTTATCTTAAACTATATCTGTTTCAATATTTCAAAGTTCCATTTTCACTAAAAAAATCTACATTTTTATGAGCATTTTGAGTAGTGTAGATTATGCATTTGCTTTAATTATTTTACAATATTTTAACACATTTAACTCTGTTTTTTAGCAGGTTTTTAGAAAAGGAGGTGGACATACTGCTCAAATTTCAAATTTCGGTCATCCGGGACATAAAAAAACTCCATCCTCCATCCCTTTTCTTCTTTCCTTTTCTCTCTCGGCGGCATTGTAAGCCTTTTAATCCATTTCAAGGATCAAACTGAAAATAACAATTCATTTTATATTATATTGTAAACTCATTAATAAAGAAAGAAAGTGGGATACACAATGCTCACACTCCATCCCCCCTGGGGGGATTCACAGTCTCTTTCATGGCTTTCATTTTACTAATCAACACTTGCACACAATCCATCTTCTTGAAAGGCTGTATAGATTATTTTTATTTTATTTTATTTCATCTTAGATTAATTTTTACTTTCTTACCCAACTCGTTTCCACGAAGTATGCTCTCACCACCAACTAAAGGCTTTGTTGATTATTGGTGGATGATCAGAAAGTGACACATAGTTACAGTTCTAATTTGTTGTTAATCCTTTGATTTTACAAACGTATTTGTTGTATTAAATTGGAATAAATTTTTTGTCGTCAACTCATGTATGCTCTTTCCCTCTGTGGGATTTTCCTGGTCATTGGGAAATCAAAAGCGGTTTTTGACACTTTTTAATTTCTTCACATTAATCTAATAATTCATTAATAAAATCAACTCCCCTCAGAAACATTACAAAAATATGGTGTACGATAGTTGACGGCTGTGCGAAAATTTCTAAAAGGAAGCGGGAACAACTGAGTTGACCTCGAGATACAGTCAGGCAACATCCTTGTTGGTCTAGTGTTGGACATTTTCTCAAAGACTACGATTCAACCCATATTTCTGATTGAGGAACCACTTTAGTCATCTTCCATACACATTCTCAGTACTTCCAATATATCGAGAATTCCCTTCCTGTAATTCAACTCATCTCTTAATAATTAAAACTGACCAAGACACATTGGAAAAACATTTTACTTCAACAACATTATTTCACTTTGAACGCATTGGCATTGATCTAATATGCAGTTATTTTATTCTTGCTTTACGTGTTGATGTTATGCCGCTGAATATTTACTTAAATTTGCAAACAATCTTGTATCGGAATTTACTTCAAAAAAATCCTAAACAACTTACTTCCATCAATAACGATTAAAACTTAAAGAGCCTTACACCACTCTTCCTAAGGGACCACCCCCCTTGGATTCGTTAGGAGTTTGTCCTAAATGGAGAAGTCAAGATCAAGTGACAATACTTTACTTGAGACTTCCCCCCAAGGACACACTTAGCAGTGTGAATATTTCTGATGCACTTAACCCCTAGGCGTGTGAAAGGTGGCAACATAACTCATCTGAATCAATATCAAAATGAATTTAAAATCTCAATCTTTTGTTTCTTCTTACCTACCATGGAGGCTACTAACCTATATCCCAATTTATCTCTATTTCCTCTGTTGCTACCTTTGCAGAAAAATAAAACCTCATTTATAGTGATGAAAAGTAAGATCAGTGCGAGAACTCAACAATGGAATAAGATATCAAATAAATTTGTAATTAAAATAGTGATCATGATATTTTTAATCTTTGACTTATCATTGGATTGCTTAGTTAAAATAACATGAATGAATACATGTGCACATAAATGAAGAAACACATAAAAGAGACATACACCATAAAAATGATAAGAAACAATCTTGATAATGGAGTTCGTCCCTATGGGACTACATCTCCAGGCCTTCTCTTCAACGGGGAGGCCACTTCTTATAAATCTCAACAAAAATATCAAGTTACATGGAAAATATGGGTTTATACCTCAAATTATGGAAAGATCTGCAAATGGGTTTCTCAAAACATAAAATGGGCTGTGCTAATGTGTTTATAAGGCTCGGACGATGACAATCAACATAAAACACTGCACACTTTGGAGTAGAAGAAAATTTGACCTCTTGAAAATCCCAATCACCCTCAAAGTGCCACGTGGCAGGCCGTACACTGCACAGATCCATACAATGTACATATCTCAGAATGCATGCCCACCTTTGCCTCGGTCTGCCTTCCCAAACTCGACCTTGTACCCTCAACCTCCTTGTTCGGTCCTTCTCCCTACGTTTGGGCAAAACGTTGGGCTTAAATATTTGTGCCCCGACGGACTTAACCATGTAGCATGGTTGGTGTGTTGGTTGTGTGGGATGGATTTGGGCTGTTGGTTGCCGGCGGTTACAAGTTCAAACTCCATGTCCTCCCATTTTGGGTCGTGTGTCTTATCTGGGCCGGGAGGCCCAGGGTTAAGCCCGTGGCTATCGCTTTTCCTTCGACGGCCGTTGTGGCCACACTCCAACAGATCCGATACGATGTTTAAAATAGGGGCTTGGTTGGTTCCAGTGTTCCACCGATCGAATGGACTTCCCCCAAACTTGTCAGTTTTCAAAATTAAATACAACCTTTAACATATGGTTTAACAAGCAGCATGCTTGGTCGAACAATTAGGTGTTGGTTTGCTCGGTCGTTGTGGCCACACTCCAACGGATCTGGTACGATGTTTAAAATTGGGGCTTGGTTGGTTCTAATGGCCATATTCTGACACTAACCGGCTGGACTTCCCCCCAAACTTGTTAGTTTTCAAACTTAAATACAACATTTAACATATGGTTTAACAAGCAACATGCTTGGTGGAACAGTTAGGCGTTGGTTTGCTAGATAGGAGGTCAACGGGTTCAACCTGGAACAGTTAGGTGTTGGTTTTCTAGATAGGAGGTCAATGGGTTCAAATCCGTTGGAGTGGTTCTCGGTCATTCCAAACCATTTTTGGCCTTTCCCAGGTGGAAACATGTCACACTTGGATTGGTCCATGTGTCAACCTAGGATTGGTCCACTTATATGCCATGTCTATGCCCAATCATATATTTAGTCGACTGCCGAAGAATCCCTCTTGTACTTATTGATTAATGTAGATCACTTGGTCATCATGTGGTACTGTTACCTTTTATTGGGGTCTTTAATGGTTGGTGATTGGTAGTAGGGTCCTTGGTACCCTTTTGAAAATATGTTATGACAATGATACCATGATGATGTCACACTCACAATACGATGATTCTTAGTGATTTAATAATCCCTTTCAACATGACATGCAACCCTTATGATTCCCTTATCACTTGGAAGAAATATTTGATGATCATACGATGTAGCCTTTAGAACATGCAAATGTCCTCACACTCATACCACTTGAATATGGAGCACTCTTGCATGCTGATTTGATGGTCCTTGGACATAGTATATGATGATCCCTTGCATGTGGTACCTTGTGTCTTAAAATATGAAGATATGGTGTTTTGGCCTTTCCCAGGTGGAAACATGTCACACTTGGATTGGTCCATGTGTCAACCTAGGATTGGTCCACTTATATGCCACGTCTATGCCCAGTCATATATTTAGTCGACTGCCGAAGAATCCCTCTTGTACTTATTGACTAATGTGGATCACTTGGTCATCATGTGGTACTGTTACCTTTTATTGGGGTCTTTAATGGTTGGTGATTGGTAGTAGGGTCCTTGGTACCCTTTTGAAAATACGTTATGACAATGATACCATGATGATGTCACACTCACAATACGATGATTCTTGGTGATTTAATAATCCCTTTCAACATGACATGCAACCCTTATGATTCCCTTATCACTTGGAAGAAATATTTGATGATCATACGATGTAGCCTTTAGAACATGCAAATGCCCTCACACTCATACCACTTGAATATGGAGCACTCTTGCATGTTGATTTGATGGTCCTTGGACATAGTATATGATGATCCCTTGCATGTGGTACCTTGTGTCTTAAAATATGAAGATATGGTGTTTTGGCCTTTCCCAGGTGGAAACATGTCACACTTGGATTGGTCCATGTGTTAACCTAGGATTGGTCCACTTCTATGCCATGTCTATGCCTAGTCATATATTTAATCGATTGCTGAAGAATCCCTCTTGTAATTATTGACTAATGTGGATCACTTGGTCATCATGTGGTACTGTTACCTTTTATTGGGGTCTTCAATGGTTGGTGATTGGTAGTAGGGTCCTTGGTACCCTTTTGAAAATACGTTATGACAATGATACCATGATGATGTCACACTCACAATACGATTATGCTTGGTGATTTAATAATCCCTTTCAACATGACATGCAACCCTTATTATTCCCTTATCACTTGGAAGAAATATTTGAAGATCATACGATGTAGCCTTTAGAACATGCAAATGCCCTCACACTCATACCACTTGAATATGGAGCACTCTTGCATGCTGATTTGATGGTACTTGGACATAGTATATGATGATCCCTTGCATGTGGTACCTTGTGTCTTAAAATATGAAGATATGGTGTTTTGGTGGTTTGTGGAGCCTTTTTTATCCTTGATGATATTTTTACAAACATGCTTGATCACCCCTTTGTCCTTTGAAGATGTCCTTGGTTGTGGATCCCTTCACACTTAAATATGTTTGAAGAAACTTATGCATATGGTAATAACACTCATGAAACTCTTTTCTTGGGGTCTTTGATACCCTTGGTTATCAAAGGCATGTTCACATGAAGCGTTTCTTGAAGCTATGAGCTGGTTAAAGATGATGTGGCAAATGTATTAAAAAAAGGATTTTTTTTAATTAAAATTAAAAATTTTAAACCACCAAACAAGTCAGCCAAGCAATAAAATAAATATTTTTGGATTAAAAATACTAAAAACAAAACCTTGTTAGGTTGGCCTAGAAAATTTATTTTTTGTTGGAAAATGTGTATAAATATAAGCTTAGCCTCATTTTGAAAGCTGAAAATTTCAGTGTTTTTTTTGGAGCTCTGAATTTCGGGTATGAGGCAGCCGCAGCTCAATTCTTGGTTTTCTTCTTCTTTGATGTTGGGGGAAATTTTTTGCAAGTATGATATGTTTCGAAGAATGATTTCTCTCTCCCTATCTTGGTAGCTACAGTGAAATGATGGGCTGCTACAATTGCAATAGAAGTTTCTTTTTACTCCGATTTTCGGGTAATTCAAGCAACATACATTGTAGATGATGTTGAGAAGAGTACACGTATTGAAGATGTGCTCTGAATTTACGTGCCTCAATAAATTTGCAACAGATGTATGATGAAGTGTTTGTTGTTGATCCACATACTATTCAATTCTGAGTTCGATATGAAGACAGTCCGAAACTACAGTACAATGATGATAAATCTAATCTCCTCCATGCACAGTTCATAATTTTTGTAGTTATCTTGATCTCTGAAATTTGGGTAGCCACCATAAAGAATCTTTGGTTAGTTTAAGGCATCCATATATCTCTTCAAGGCATCCATAGGTGGTAAATATGAGATATGAAGAAGGAAATGAATTTAAAAGGAGGAACAAGATCAAGGTTGAATTATTTCAAAGTATGAAAGTGAATAAGGACAACATTCTTTGAACATATCCTAAGCCATGTCTGTGTAGTAGTAGACAAGGAATACAAAATGTTTGAAGGAAAACTAGGTTAAAGTTCCAATTTTGCAGGATATTAAAGTTCAAGTTGGACTATGCAGGAGAGCACATGATAAAATGAACAACATTGACGAAGTAAACTATAAGGGTAGCCTCAGTGCAGAGATGAATTCAACCAAATGATCAATCTCACACTGAGTCATAGAAGGTTGGTGAAGTGATTCTTTTGAAGGATATTGCATAAGTGACCTATCTTGAAGATATATATATAGCTTGGTACATCAACAATACACATAGAAAAATTCAAGGCAAGTAAAGGAGGCACCCAATTTGTGCATACAATGATTTGGAAGCACTTTCATCAAGTTAGATTGGTGAAGAAATTCTACACCATTGTCCTCGGAGTATTCTTATAGGACAACATCATGTGACCTTAGTATGTTCAAAGTCTTGGGTCAATTGACCTTAAATGAGGTTGAAAAGCAGTAATTTATTCAAGAATATTGGTAGTGGTTGTTTGGGATGACGAGGAAACTTATTGGCCAAGTCTTGGATAGATGTGATTGGACATGAGCATCACTGATATAGGTAGATTATTTAGGGGTTTGGGAAGGAATTTTAGATGAGTTGGCATGATGTGTATAATTAGATTCTTGAGAAAGAGGTGTATGAGAAGATTCTCTTATAGATTTGATTGTGGTAGCAGTGACAAGTTGATGAGAAAAGGTATATGAGCAAAGATTGATTAGCATAGGTATATGATTGTGGAAGTTGATGACAGTGATATAGTGACATCAGACTTGCACAACCTTGAATATTGGACTCCTCAACCCTTTCTTAGTTGGGTATGAGAAGACCACGATGGGTCTTGGATTAGGAGTTGGTGCTCTTCTTATTAGTTGGTGCTGATGTAATCATGAAGATTGAAGTATTCCATGTACAATACATAAAAAAAGTTTACCAAACAAATGTTATGTTCTTGTTGGAGGAGCCTAACTCAGCTAGTTGACTAGGTCCTTCGGTCGACTAATTATAAAGTATAACAATATATTATGTCAACCTAACATGTCGTGTCGGTTAGTAGAACCGACAGGTAGTTATGTAACCTCTTGTAAATCATATAAATAGGTTGGAGAGCTAGATAAAGAACCAGTTCGATTAGTACTGAACCCTTTATGTGTTCTTGAGTAATATAATACTTGTTGTTCTTTCCATCATTCGTTGTATATTGTATATATCATTGCTTTTATAAATATGTAATATATATCATTGGTAACTATGCAATCTATTTGATTACAACATTGGTTCTATTTCCGATGGTACATGTATAAGATGAAAATGAGTATAACCCAATGATATCAGAGCAATAGATTAAGGAGTGGTGAGAGCGCAAAATAAAAAATTACCTACAAAATTATGCTATAAGAAACAAGCTGACTATTTATCAAGCAAAGGATAAATTTTTCTCTGAAACACATGAAACATTTGTTGAATCTGTTCCGTGTGCATTGAAGAAGCTTCTGGATGAAAAATATGGTAGATGAAAACAAATGACAACTACGCACAAAATTGACTAGAGGAGGCTGTACGAATCTGTCGAAGTGGTTAAAAATAATTGCTAACGAATTATGTGAAGAACGAGCTATCGAGGAACGAGTTTCTATTGATAACATCAAGGAGAGATTCTACAATGACCTCACCGAGCAATTCCTCTGTTCACTACCAAAACTTTTGTTCAAATTTTAGATCGACAAAGGAGTTGGACATATTGTCGAACCTTGACCACTGTTGCTAATGCCACATACAAACACGAACTGGGAAGCAAAACAAAAAGAGTGGGAAAAGTTTATACAATACAAAGAGTGGGAGTACTTCCTTAGTAAATGAACAGTTTCACCCTAGCTTCCTAAAAATATTTCGGGTTGGCAATGGGGGGGTAGTTGATCACATTCTGATAAAGTAGATAAATAACCGTCAACAAATGAAGAACACATCATGTGATAACTCAAAAATTCGTAAAAATTTAAAATTTTTCAAGTGACATAAAATGTCTAATGTCGCCGCTAACGTACCACTAACAGTTAGCAGATAAAAAAAATAGTTTATAAGATAAACATAGAGTTGATTCTTGATAATATTTTGTATAATCTATAAATGTAATCTTAAAAACTAAGTTAGTGTTGTTGATGACTTAGCAGTTGTAATTCTTTGAGAAGTAGAAAAAGAACTTGTATTTTACTACTACTAGATATACTGATGATTTCTTTGGTCAAGTAGGGAAAGAATTCTTATGCATAATCGGGGCTTACTTAGCTTTAAGCTAACACAGTTTTGGAATGATGTTTCTTTATAGGTTTAGCAGGTAAGTGTATGTTCTAGTAAAATAATATTTATATATTCAGATCACGAAGATACTTCTCTAGCATAAATAAGATGCTAGTCTTAGAATGTTTAAATGCAGCTTGTTTCCATCAGAGGTAACGTTGATCTTTTTCTGTCATCACAACTCCATAAATATATTTATAACAAACTGCATCTACATGGGTATAAAACACGACCACAGACAATGCCAAAGAAATCAAGTTACTAGTTGATTTGAATCCAAGAATACCTTGTACTTTTGTTTATAGCAATTTGATCTAGATTTTATCTAGGATGCAATTATAGTACTCCAACTTTTACTTAGTTTAAGCACACATTGGAGTCTAGTTTTGAACATAATTATTTGAATCTTTTGGAAAAAAAAATACAAAAGAACCACTTCATAGTTCATAAACCACCAACCTAGCCTATTTTGCTGGAAAAGAGTTACTCTAAAAACTCCTAAGAACTCACATTCAAAAGATGTAAACCATTTCAACCTTATCCTAGGTTTAACATTATATAATTTTCATATTATATAAAGTTGTACACTTAATTTTTTTACTTGTATCTTTTACCTCAATTTCCTAGTGCATCTTTAGCTATAACTAAACCTTCATGCAAGTTGATTTAGTAAACTTGAGATAAGTTGGTTGGTTTACATAATTTAGTTTGACACTAAACATATGTCTTTCTAACTATGTTCTAGCACACAAAGTTAAAGCATTGAAAAACTCCATGGTAATAATATATATATTATTGGCAATCATCGAAATTGCATCGCTAAATGATTATAGGATTGATTTGTAATAATCTTAATGCAGATTACAATTTGCATACATGACTATAGAGAATTTACCCATGCTGATGAAAGATCTAGAGGGACACATGGAGATGGTTTCAACCACGATATGGTTGAGTTAAAAGAAACTAAACCCTATCCAACTCATTTCACAGAGCGAGGGTTTCCTGTCTGGTGCGGCCAAGCTGTGAGCTCGTGGCTGTCCAAACTCCTTGCTAACCTCCAACTCTCCATTTTCACTGCAAGCTTGGTCTTGGGAGCAGTAAGAGCTGGTTTGTAAGTGTTCAATAAAACTAAGACCTCTGTGGAGAACTGCCTGAGTGGAAATAAATCATTTTCCTTCTTTGTTCAAAGACTGAGTTAGTAATTGATGCAATGGGGCAGAGCTTGAATAAGAGTGCTTATCATCCTAGTTGGAGTGTTGTTCGTTCTTCTTTGGATTCGTGTCTTAGGGTTTTGCAATTGTAACCGACACCATAAAAGTTGTCCAGGTAACCCTCTTCTAGGTGCCATCGAGTTGATCCAGTTGTTTGTGTCCAGGAGCTCTCCAATGAATTCCTTAACAGGTAACTGTCGGTCTAGTTATAAACATCAAGAAAACTTATTAAAGTTTTAATATCTTTAATTGCTATAACTTAAAACTTGTTCTACTGTGCAAGGTTCCTTTCACGAAAAAAGGGGCTTTAGCGGTAGCATAGCTCTCCCATTCATGGCCACGCAACCCTGGTAAGCCCCGACTGCAAAGAGGGTTTTCTCCTACATTAATGTGGTGGTTGGACGATGAAATTTATTCAATGCTAGTTAAAGATTCAACCTGGGTTTTTATTTGTTATGTTGCTCTTCAAGTTGTTTTGTTTTTGTAACGAAAACCCTACAGGGTAATATGTGCAAATTCTTGGAGGCTATTGCAGCCGTGACAATAAGGTTTAGTGACAGTGCCTTTACGGCATGTAATGATGTATAAAGTTCAAGTTTTACTTTCAGCTTTAAGCCGTAACCTTTAAATGATCTTTGCTGGCAATTTATTCAATGAGACTTGTAAACGACTTAAAGGGTCTTTACTAATCATATTTGATTTTGTTTTTATCAAATTATTATAGTGTTATTTTAATTTAATATCATGTAATTATAAAGATTTATAGTGCAATGTTTTATGGGAAATTTTACTGTTTTAAAGAGTAACATTCATACTCTGGTTTTACTCAGAAGGGTTAATAGTTAAAATACCCTACAGTTCTATAATATAATAAAATTTTCATGATTAATTTTAACTCTGCTATTCTATTTTACCTTCAGTGATTTTATAGTTGTTAATTTTATTTTAAAAGTAAGTTTATGCAAGTTGTGAATAAGATGAAACCTATCTTTCGTAACCCTAAGTAAGTTTCCTTGAGGTTACAGTAGAAACAACTGTTTTAGTGCAGAAAGCAAATATGATCTTGGAATAAGTTATTATAAGAATTTATCGAATACTATCTAGTTCTAAACCCTAAGTGATACTTTGTTTACTGTTCTTATGTTTATTTGTTTAACCTTGTCTATTTTGTTTATAATGAATATTAGTACTAATGATAGTTCTATGATTAGTATGATTACTAAGATTATAT
>LPNX010122641.1:475784-499266 GCA_001517045.1 Pseudotsuga menziesii
ATAATTTACATTTTTCCTTCAGTGTTAAGAAAGAATCATCACATCTATTTAATCAACCCGTTGTACTAGAGTACTACGTATTCAAGGCGTGGAAAAATACAGTGTGGTAATTTATTTATAATTACTTTCATTTACTAATATGCCTACTGTTCTAAACATAATCTACTAATCACTAATATTATCCATACACTATTATTTTCTGTATAAACCCTAACCAAAACAATAATATGCATTTCTTTGAAAACTAATGATCATTTGTTGAAAACAATAAACATATTATAAATAACCTGAACAAATAAAAACTTGTCAAATGATGGGGTGACAACAGCTTAAGGAGGTTGTTCCTCCCAACCAACTCTTGGAGAAATCTTAGTCTGCACTTCCTCAGGACCCTCAAGCCTATTTCCTGGTCCTTCTGGTAGAGTACTGGGTGAAGGATGTATCCTTAAGACCTTCTGTCACCTAACTAGTCAAATTACAATAGTAACTCAATCCTGCTTACATCAGTAAAAACTTCAGCCTAACAGTTGCAGAAGTTTAGTTCTCAGCAGTTAACCCTTCAAACTCACTTCAATCAGTCCCCTCCATCGAATTTCTCATGTGCACTTCATTCACACTGAATGATCACATTTCCAGAATGAGCAGCCTCAGCTCTCTTCAATGGGATATTTTATAATAATGCCTAGTTCTTCTGGGTCAGTTTTTGCTTAATGAGCCACCTCCAATTCCACTTTCTTGGGGAATCATGATCACAAATATAGGAAAGTTTCCACTTGCAATAGTTAGAAGTAGTTCGAGGATGTTGCCACTTGTCAGTATACTCTCGACCCAGTCTCATCCACCAAGTGACCAGTTAACACTCTTTTAATAGCTTCCCTAAGTTGTTGTCTTATCATTTATTTATTTATAAATAAAATATTCTGAATTACATTAATTATTCTTGACCTCACTTGGCCATTAATTACAACTTAGCATAAAATGTAACACAATGTTCTTCAATAACATTAAATTGTTTTGCAAATTGGGGCATGTGACATACACACCCCCTTAATTTATAACATCATCCTCGATGTTATTTATTCCTCGTCCTTAGAGTTCCGCTAAAATAGAATTGGATATGCATCCTGCATATGACTTTCCAATTCCCAGGTGGCTGCTTCTGGACTAAGGTGCTTCCATTGCACCTTCACTTGACCAATGGTGCAATTTCGAAGCGAGATCTTCTTCCTTTCGAGGATACAATCTGGTTCCACCAGAAAATCTCCTTCGGGTTCCACTTGCACATTATTCCAATTAATAACATGATTAGCATCATGTACATTTTGTTTAATACAGAAATATGAAAACATTGTGAACTCTTAGATCTGGTGGTAAAGCTAACTGATATGCTACCTGTCCTATCCTGGACAGTATTTCAAAAGGACCACAATATCGAGGTGCTAGCTTGGCACAACTACCCAACCTCAAAGAACTCTTTTTAGGTCTCACCTTAATAAAAACATGTTCACCTACCTGGAACTCCTTTGGAGTTCATTTAAGGTCTGCTTGGATTTTCCGTCGATCTTGTGCAATTTTCAAATTACTTTGTACTTGTTTTACCATTAGCTCCATCTCTTTCAATAATTCAGGTCCTAATACTAACCTGTCCACTGGATTACTCCAAGAGATGGGAGTGTTGCATTTCCTTCCATATAGAATTTCAAAAGGACTATATCTAGCTGAAGCTTGATAATGATTATTGTAAAAAATAGAACAATGACACACAAAAGCACTCCATATATCTAGAAGATCAAATGAGAAAAGAGAGGGAAGCGATGTGAAGAAATAAGGGAGCAGGCTGTTGCACTCCAGAAAGAAAGAAAGATGAGTATAGTGGCAGAAACAAAATAAAATCCGCCAAAGTTGAGCCACGCCCGACAAGAAAAGGGCATTGATGAAGATCTATCACCTATGGAAGAACACTTGTGGATAGAGCAGTGTAGATCTCTCAAAGTAACTATATTTGAAACTATAATCCTGCATTTCTCGTTCCATATTACTCAAAGTGCCAAAGTGCAAGAAATTGTTCAAGAAGACTTAGGACTCCATGCTGGCCAAGTAGGTATATGGAGATGACAGAATGATGAAGGAAATGAAGTTGACAAACTATTAATTCATTGATCGCAGGAGGGGAATTGGGTCACTTTTCAACCCAAATTATCCAATGGAAGTTTTCATCTACTTTATTCAGAATGTGGAGGAGTGCCCCCCTACCAATTCCAGCATCAGACAGTTCACCAGACCAGTCGATATCATTGGTAAGAGTAGTAGCCCAATTCAAACAAAATTTTAGTTGTGTATCGACAGAAGTGATCGACATAAATCGACTTCTAACAGTCGACGGAGAACCGACCGATACAAAATATTATCGACAGAAGCGAGGAGTGCACGCTAATTCTTGTGAATACGCACACAAAAGTAACATCTGTTGAAAATAGATGTGAAATAATTTTAGTTATAGGAAGTGACCTACCATCACCACCAATGATAGGAGAAACCGAAGTTGTTTCAGAAATGGCACACATAACCTCACATATTCCTCTCTATGAGGGAGAAAAAGACCCAAAACAACATTGGTTCATTTATGAGTCGATATGGGAGGCCATCACCCTCACTAACGAGGATTGTCAAATGGCACAATTTGTTGGTGCTCTTTGGAAAAGAGCACTCATGTGGTACATGACCTATATATAAAAAACATCAAATGCAACAAAAGGTTAGATCAAACAACAAATCATGTACTTCTTCAAAACACCTCATGCAAATCATTTTGCCGCCAAAAAGTTAAAAATCACTGCTCAGAAGTCGACAAAAAGAGTACTAGAATATTAAAAAATATTCAAAGACTTGCTGAGCCAAGTGGAATATAACATTGATGAATAGTTATTAATTCAGTGTTTCGTGGTTGGATTATTACAGAAAATACTAATGCACATCAGGTTAGATAATTTCAATACATACAAAGACGCATTAACAAAAACATTACAAATTGAAATGGATGAGGGCTACCTTGTAAATCATGTTGATCAACGTATTGAAGAACAACTACTTATGTGGAGGCCCCAACTATGCCACCCCTTTTCGTTGTGATTTCATGATACTAATGGCGTAAGTGACCCTGAAATTCCCTTGCTATCTGCTCGAATTTCCTTGTTGTCTGTGGATTTGATATTTGTCACCTCAACAATCCTTCCTCATAATTGTGCCAACGTGCCATTGTTTTTAGTGCCACACTTCCCTCGTCATGCCTTGTGTAAAAGTCACTCTATTCTCTTCTCCTAGCCGTTGTTGTTATCATCATCATCATTTTTTTGTGTGTGACCAAGTCGTAGTTATCAAAATAATGCTACAACTGACTCCCATTGATGAGCCCTCTGACTTCCGTGCCATCTAAGTTTTCCAATTTCACTGCTCCTCCATCAGTGATTTCCTTCACCACATATGGACCTAACCAGTGTGTCATCAACTTGCCTGGGTGCTTGAAAAATTTGCTATCATACATAAGAATAAGATCTTCGACTGAATATTTCTTGTTTTTAAGGTGTGTATCGTGCCATACCTTTTTCCTTTGTTTTCCTACATTTTGATGGAATCCTGCAATGAAGCGTTCTTTTTCCAAATGGATTAACTGAAGTAATCTCTCTTCGACATCATCAACATTTGTCATTTTTCCACCACTCTTAAACTTGGTACAATATATTCCATAGGCATGGAAACTTCCTATCCATATACTAACCTGAACAGTGTCTGGCGAGTTAACTTATTACATGTTATGCAATATGCCTATAGTACTGCAGAATTTTTTTGGTCCCAATCATCCCTTCTTGTATTGCAGACTTTGGTTAGAGCATTTTCTAGAATCTTGTTAAATTCTTTGAACGCTCCATTGGCTTGCAGGTGATATGGAGTTGTTCATCTACGATGTATCTAAAATTCACTAGTTAGTTCCTCAATCAATTTATTAACAAAATGCGTACCTTGTTCGCTAATCAATATCTTTGGGAACCCGAACCTTGTTACAACATTTTCAAATAAAAACTTCGTTGTTGCTAAATTTCTGTGGTGGTAGGTTATTGATGTTGTTGTCGGACAAACCATAGTATCGAAATGACCAAGTCAACGTTTCAGATCCATATCAAGATTCATCATCAGAACAATGTCAAATGTGGAGAGAGCGAGAATCATTGATAAATACTGGAACTGGGTAGAAGAAAAGAAAGGTCTAATGTTGGGCTCAGAGGCTAGGGTTTTCTAGGTTAAAAATTTTCTATTTTTATTTTTAAAATGTGTAGAATTATTAGAAACAATTTAAAACTTTTATAACCTAGAAAACCATAGCCTCTGAGGCCGACATTAGACCTTTCTTTTCTTCTACCCAATTCCAGTATTTATCAATGATTCTCGCTCTCTCCACATTCGTCATTGTCCTGATGATGAATCCTGATATGGATCCGAAACGTCGACTTGGTCATTTCGATACTGTGGTTTCTCCGACAACAACATCAAAAAATTTGTTGCCGTCGCAACAGTACAATCCTTGACAGGCACAACTTTTTCCCATTGAGTTGTGTAATCCGTCGCAGTGAGATCATGTGCACTTCCCTGCTGGACTAATAAGTCCCACAAAGTCAACAACCCATTTATCAAATGCTTGTAACATGAGTTGTGGAACTAATGGCATTTCATCTCTTCTGGATGGCTTTCCCGTTCTTTGGCAGATGTCACAATTGAGACAGTAATCTCGAGCGTCTACATGCATGGAAGGCCACCATAACCCTACTTGTAATATCTTGCACACCATTGCCTTTCCTGCATAGTCTCCTCCTACGATACCATCATGTGCTTCACTTAAAATAATAGGGCACTCATGTTCAAAAACACAACATTGAAGTATGTCATCTGGGCCCAGTTTATATAAGTGGCCAACAATCAATTGGAAATATGTAGCTCGTGTTACTAACCGTTTATTCTGTGATGTTGTGAACTCGGCCGATGAAAAACCCGTAGTTAGGAACTGTATGATATCTTCATTTTGATTATTGCAAACAATTGTGCATGAGGGAGATTATCTTCCAGACTAGTAGGTTCTTCTCCATTCTCTATTTTGGAGAGGTGTATTGGTCCCAGTTTTAATCGAACTAGTTTAACAATTATCTCAAAGCAAAATTCTTGAAAGATGAGAAGCCACCGACAGATCTTCCCCCCCAACACTGGCTTATTGAACACATATTTCAATGTAGAATGGTTAGTGTACATTTTAAAATGTCCCCGCAACATAACCATTTGTTGGATTTCTTCCCTCTCTCTTCCCTTGGACCCAAGTTCAATCCCTTTTGCTTAGCACAACAAAGCCTAAGATATCAGCCCGACAGAGTGGAGCTCAACCAACAGCACATGTGACACAGATTCTGTCTCACCCGAGATATCTCAGTTGTATGGGTTATTTCCAGGACCACGTTTCCACAGTTTGTGTGGGAGAGTGTTTTAGTAACTTGGCTCTACGCCAAGGTTTCCAACAAAGATCGGGAAGGTGGGTTACTTGTATGCATAGTACTTCAATACCAATCTATCATCCAACCCTTCTTTATGCGACTTAAGGGAACAAACAGTGAACAAACAACATAAGGATATTCATTAATATAATACGATAGTCATACATCTATCCAGTTGCAACATAATAATCAACCAGCCATTCAACACAACATTCACACATATAACTAAGCTACTTCAACATTCACACATGTACACAACATATAACATTGAAATCCATCTAGGAAAAAACCACAAGGTGCTCTTCATCTGGCATGAGGGAATATATGCACCTTTTGTCTGTGCACAAAGCTGCAGACTCTGTTCAAGATATTCTATCTTTATAGATGTTTCCTCTCTCTCATGCTCTCTGATATTCTCTCTTTCTCTTTCTACTCTACTCCTACTAGCGATCCACAAACAACCTGGATCGAATCAACCTTCTCTACTTGTCCACGCACTCAGCTGCAGAACCACTACTCTGATGCACTCAGCGATCCAAAGTCATTAACCAAAATTTCCTATGTCAATTCCTACTCGAGCGTCTTTTCCAAGAGTCTAGGATTACTCAAAATGCTTTATCAGCTAATTAGCTAAAACCAGCTAACCCATCTACAACTTGGGTTCCTTCTTTTATAGCCCCATTACAGACTCGATACAGATCCCATATATGCTTGTTATAGACTCAATAATTACTCGATACAGACTCATTATAGACTCCTCTTCAGTCGCCATCCTAGCTGACTTACTATATTTAACCAATAAGATGTCTTTCCTATTCTAGTAACACATAACAAAAGGTACTATCGACCTGAATTACAAATATGCCTTCACGCCTGTGGTTTCCATCAGCTCTATTTGAGCTCGTACCCATGATCGCTAAGGAATGTCGCTTTCTGAGCGTTATGCCTTATTGCCATTTTTCAGCCGTTACACTATTTACACGCGTGCTTCTGTAGACATTCTGCCATGTCATCTTGTATCATGTTCTGTTCTTCTGCGATGGCTTACTCATCTGGCGTAGCTTCCTCATCCCACACCTTCTCTTTGTCTTCTTCTATCGAAGCATCCTTCCCTTTTCCTTGATGCTCCTTCCTATGTCATAGCTCCTTCCTGTTCTCCTTTATGCTCCTTCCTCTTACTTAGGCATAATTCAACATGAATTCTACCCTACTGTCTTGAGGCCCAACAAAGAACATATGACATAAATCATCAACTTATTAATAGAATTTTAGGATGTTTTTGATCAGGATTACAAAGACTTAAAATGACTTGTTCAAGAAATGGGTTAAATGAGAATTGACATAAAACCTGAGGCAAAACCAATAAAGAAAAGGCCATACAAACTCACACACAAATATAAGGAAATAATAAAGAAATAAATCAACAACATGCTTGCAGCTGGAATAATTTACCCTATTGATCAGTTGGAATGGGCAAGCCCAATGGTGGTCCAACCTAAGAAACATGACCCGGTATGACTATGGTTCTATGTCGACTTTTGGGAACTTAATGAAGTAACACTTAGAGACCCATTTCCAAACCCTTTTGCAGATTAAATTCTTAATGAAGTCACCGGACATGAGTGTTATTTGTTTATAGACAGATTTTCAGGATATAATCAAGTACCCATTGCTAAAGAGGACCAAAAAAGACTACATTTGTATGTGAATTTGGATCATTTGCATGCAAAGTCATGTCATTCGGATTGTAAAACACCCCAATTGTATTTTCCATAATTGTTGTTAAATCATTTCAAGAATATATCTACAAAAATATGTCTGTATATTTCGATGACTGGAAAATTTACTCTATGTTGAAAAATCACTGTAAGTGGCTAAGAATTATGTTAGAAAGATGTCGACAAATCCAATTATCCCTAAATATCAAGAAATGCATATTTACAACTCCAATAGGAATCCTATTAGGACATGTAGTGTGTAAGGAAGGCATTAAAGTAGGCTATTTAAAACTTAAAATCATTCTCGACTTAAAACCACCAGTGAATCCTAAGCAAGTAAGAGTTTTAATTGAACATAGAGGATATTATAGAAAATTCATTCGACACTACTATGACATGATTTACCCCTTGGAAGAACTATTAAAATAAAATCAAGAATATCATTGGACTGATGAATGTGCTTCATCATTCAACATCTTAAAGAAAAAATTAGTCGAAGCACCCATACTAAGCACTTGGAATGATCTTCGTACTCCAGAAAAATCGACATTATCTATTAGCTAATCCATTTGTGTTTTACACATACCACCAAGTACTCAAATACTTGGTCAATAAACCCTTACATCACAGAAGAATTTGTCGATGGTTGCTACTATTCCAGAAATTTGAGTTTGAAGTTGTAGTTCAACCAGGCAAAACAAATGTTAGACTCGACCACTTGTCGAGAATAGACACGTGAAGAACCGACCGAAATTGAAGACGACCTACCAATTGCTCATTTATTTCAAATTGAAGCTGTATCTTCTGACTTAGCATAAATTTCTCAATTTCTAGAGGAAGGACAAGCTCCAGAGGAAATGAATGAAAAGAAGAAGAAGATCCTAGCGATGAAAGCTGCACCCTACACCATAGTAAACATATTTCTCTACAAACTCTGGTTAGATGATGTCTTACAACGATGTGTTGTCGACCATGAAATAAAAGTATAATCAATGAAGCACACTATGTAATCACATCGATTGAATATGTTACAAGAGTGGGCAGAGAAAGAACCTGTTGAAACTTGTTCAAGTGAGATAGACTCTAATTTTATATATGAGAACATCGTCACAATATTTGGTTGTCCATTGACCTTGATCAGTGATCAGGGGTCGCATTTTGTAAACAAAACAATCACCACTTTGAAGAAAGAATTCATGATTGAGCACCAGAAAAGCACAACGTATCATCCTCAATCTAATGGTGTAATTGAATCTTTTAACAAAACATTAAACAAAGGCTTAACGAAAGTGTGTAATATTGAAAAATATGATTGGGATGACAAGGTACCTGCCATATTATGGGCATAGATAACAACATACAAACGATCGACATGTCATACACCATTCTGACTTGTCTATGGAAATGAAGCAGTTGTACCCTTACACTTTCATCAACAAACGCCTATGATTGTCGACATATTGCACATTGATGTCGAACATGAAAGAAAATAAAGAATAATGCAACTATCCAAACTTGACGAACACCGACTAATTGCAATACAATACCAAGAAATCCAAAAACAACAAAAAGCTTGGCATGATAGAAATATCAAAAACAAAAATCTATCGGTTGGAGACCTTGTATTACTGTACAATAGTCGAGTAAAAGGGAAACCTAAGAAAATACACATCGAGTGGATGGGTCCATACATTATGGAAGAAACCAACACTAACAGATCAGTCCGACTAAAAACGCTACAAGGAAATGTATTTTTGAAATTGGTTAACGGGGCCCAACTAAAATGATACAAAGATTAAAAACAAAACTATAAAAATATAAACAAACAAAAGAAAATTTATGAAAAAAAATCAAGATGACAATAACCTGGATAAATTCTATTGACAAGGATGAGGCATGAAGTAATAAAACACAAATTGGGAGGCACAATCATTGATATGAGAAAAACAGGCATGAATAAGTCTGACCATATCGACACAAAACCAACACCATCACGATCAAGAAATAGGCTGACACCATGAAGAAAAAACTATCAAATCAAGTCATCATGAACACCGACACTTAGAGTACAAAATATGACATGCCTCGAAAGAAACGCTAGCAACCTGTCTTTCGAATTTAAGTCCACTATCAATACTGCAATTAATACCACCACCCACTACGCATTCTCCCACTCAAGACAATTTTACTATAAATACCACATTGGAAGAGACTTGGATGTTATTCTGCGAAGAACTTAAGCATCATAGCGTCGAAACACCAGAGCCCATAAAACAAACCACTGAACCAGAGCATCTGACCGACACAATGACACCGAAGAAATCAACCACAACTACTATATCAACAACAAACAAAATCAGACAATTAGAAAAATCCATCACACCCTTAGAAAGTCGACTGCATAATATATGCAATGCTAAAGTGGTTGAACAACAATGGAAAAAGGGTTTGGAATGAAATCAGAGATTGGGGAACGGAAGTAGATGGTCGATGGAGGGAGGAAGCACATAATTTAAGAGCCAGTGCAATCCTTAATTATATGAATGCACCTTTAATGGATCACTTTGCAGGAACAAAAGAAGTTATTATTTTGCAGTTTATCATCAGCCGATTCCATAATGGGAAGCTATCTTTCGACACACCTGTCAAAATCAATGGCGGCCGATTAACAAAATCATTGGATTATCAAACAAAGGTGACCTTGTGTTGAAAAGTTATCTAGGAAGTGTTTGTCCACCTAGAGTTTCCTTGGGGTAGACAAGGACACTTATATGTGACTCCTAGTCATTTTGTGCATTTAATGAAGTGAGATGCACTTTATGTTTTTAAAGTGACTTTATTAAAAAGTTAAAGTGGGTATTTTTTTCTAAGTTCATATATAAAAGTTAAGTGAGTGATTAAAAAGAAAAAGGGGTTGCTCAACTTTATTAAATGATATGAGCGCACTAAATATCATTTAATTTTTTTTTAATGGAGCAGTTAATGTCAACCTTTGATCTAATCTAATCTTGACCATTAGATGGATAGGGGAAGTTGCCATGAACAAAAAGGCTAGGGCAAGGAAAAAGTTCATTCATTGTTATCATTTCAAAAGAGAATTTTGGGACAGAAGAAGAATTCAGAGAGAGCAAGGGTTTGAACTGATTTTGAACCAGGAGAAAAAATTCTAGAATTTTGAAGTGGGCACATTTCCCAATAAAATTTTGATTTCTAGACAAAACCAACATAGAAATTGAGGCAAACTGAAGCATTTATTGGCACAGAAATCGAGGCAGGTCGTACTGTACTTTCGATACAATTTTTGAGAAGAATCCTTACAACAATTAATGTTGTTATCAAAATCCATACAACATTAATTGTAGACCGTACTGGGCAAAAATTTTGAGGTCATTTATTGCAGTAGACCGTACACAGGAAGGCTGTACATTCCGTATGGTTTTCACACGTGTGACACAAATTTCTAGGCATTTAATGAGCAGTTTGTACTATTCTGTCAATGAAATTTTTGGCACAAATTTCGAGAAAGGAAAGAGTAAGTACTACTTTTCTAAGGTTGTAAATTTTATCTGAAAAATTTAATAAAGCTCTCTCACTCTGAAAAACAGGTTTTCTTTTAGGGGATTTTCTTGGTTCATTGGACAAAAACAAGTGTCTTAATTTTTCATGTGTGTAAATGTCTGAAATTTTCTGAGTTTTACTTTTTCAGTTTGAAAAGAAAATTTCTGAGTTTGTTTAAAATTGAGAAAAAGTTTTCACACGCGTTTCAGTCTAGTTAATTTGTGAAAAATTATGCATTGAAAGGGTTGGGCATCAACCAATGCAGAGAAGCCTAAAGGCTTGAAACTGGGATGGGAAAACTTTCAAAAACTTTCATGGTATGAGAGCTTTCATAAAGATCAGAATTTTAAACATTCAGAAATGGGGGTTTGAAGGAAAAGAAGTCTTGAACATCTTGCTTGTCAATATAGGTTGCAACAGTGGTTTTCGGTCTTAGAGTGGAAGATAGGCTTGATGGGGCTGCAAATTTTAGCCCTTGGAAGGCTAGGATTAGCTTGATTGTTGAAGTGAATGAACTATGGGATATAGTTCATGGGACAACTACAAATCCTGTGGTAGTACTTGCTGATGTAATAGATAAGGCAGCCTTAATAAAGAAGGATATAAAGGCAAGAAAACTCATTCTTGATGCGGTGAAGGATCATGTGATCCCTCACATTTCATCCAAAGACCATGCTTTTGAGATGTGGAAGGTTTGAAAAATATTTATCAGAGTTCCAACGAAAAACAGGAAGATGGTATTGAGGGAGAAGTTGAAGGGTGTTCGCAGGGAAAATGTGAAGGCATGGCATCATATCTTACCAAGATTACACATGTAAGAGATGAGCTAGCAACTGTAGGAGAGGTGGTGGGAATTCCTGAGATGGTGCGTATAGAACTAAATGGAGTGTCATAGCAGTGGACCGTATTTGTTCAGACCATTATTGGGAGAGAGAACATGCCCACATGGGATCGATTATGGGATGATCTCACACAGGAGGAGATACATAGAGGATTCTTACAGGGCAGTTCATCACATCAGAGAGATGATGAGGAGAATGTTGCTTTAGCAGTGAAGGGAAAGAAGAAGAAGAAGTTCAAGAAGGGTTGCAAGGATGGAGCCAAACAACATGAGGGAGAGAAGAAGGACATGAGAAAAGTGAAATGCTTTGAATGTCAGAAGATGGGACACTATGCTGGATAGTGTCCTAACAAGAAGAAGAAGAAGTAGCAGACTGCAGCTACAACGAAGATCGATGAGTTTACAATGAGATTTGAGAGAGACTTTTCTCTCTTTGCAGGTGTTGGTTTTGAGAGAGCATATTCTATCACCAGTAGAGATTTTGAGGACCACATGGAGCATACCATGATTGTTGGGCATTCATTGAATGCCACCACTACTTCCTCCACTTGGTACATTGATAGTGGAGCTTCCAGTCATATGACAGGTGATCAAGACATGTTCACAAAGATGTGAGAGTAGACTTGGAGATGGAGGTTGTATTGGGAGATGTTACAATGGTGAGAGCAGTTGGGCGAGGGACTGTCTGCTTTGAGAGGGAGTCCATGCAACCTATGTTTCTAAGGGATGTGTTGTTTGTCCTTGGGCTATAGAAGAACCTTGTTTCAGTTTCCATGATAGAGGACAGAGGCTTCGTTGTATATGTCCTTGATGGGAAAGTTCACATCTTTCCTAAGTTAGCAGGTCCATTTGACTCATTGGTGATTGGAGTCAGGAGTGGGAAACTGTACAAGCTTCTTTTCCATCCACCTCATGCACTGTCATACACTCAGATCAGTGATGAGTTATGTGAGCTATGGCATAGGAGGATGGCCCATATTCACCATCCAACTTCGTAGATGCTGAGAGAGATGACTATAGGTATGCTAGAGTTCACCACAAAGTCAAGTGGTGTGTGTAGAGGGTTTGCTTTGGGAAAATACACCAAGAATTATTTTCCAAGCAGTGATTCCAGATCAGAGGGAGTGATTCAGTTGATACATTCATATCTGTGTGGTCCCATGTCTTTTGCCTCTTTGACAGGATATGAATATTGCATTACTTTCATTGATGACTTTTCCAGGAAGACCTGGATCTATTTCCTTAGAAGAAAGATATCAAAGGAAGTCTTGCTTCGGTTCCAAGAGTTCAAAGCTCTTGTGGAGAACTAGATAGGAAAGAGGATCAAGGTACTTCGGTTAGACAATGGAGGTGAGTACACTCCTCATCCATTTGATAAGTATTGTCAATAGGAGGGGATAAAGAGACAGTTGACTGTTCCTTACACTTCACAGTAGAATGGAGTGGTTGAAAGGAAGAACCACTCTATAGTGGGTGCAGCTAGAGCCATGCTGCATGATAAGAGTCTTCCTTTCTTTCTATGGGCAGAAGCCTGTAGTACTGCTGTTTATGTTCTCAATAGGATTCCGCACCGTGCATTGGGGAGTAAAAATCCTAAGGAGACATTCACAGGGAAAATGCCTGAGATAGGTCACTTTTGGATTTCTGGTTTCCTTACATACTCTCATGTCCCTTCTAAGAAGAGGACAAAGTTGGAGGCTACAGGTGAGCGTGGTATTTTTGTTGGTTATGATGAGACATTGAAAGATTTTTGGATTTACCTTCCGGCGCAGGGGAAAGTTGTGGTGAGAAGGGAGGTGAAGTTCGAGGAGGAGAAATCCTTCAGAAGGTCTCTTGATTCAGAGATGGAGGATCAACAGGGTACTACATAGGTGACAACTCAGAGTTCAATGAGTCAAAGTTCAAGGTCATCGGTTTTAGGTGTGACTGGGTCACAAGTTATAGGTTCTTCAGTGAGAGGGGCTCATTCTACAGGTACTTCTGGTACATGTATAGATTCATGGGTCACAGGTTCATAGATGACACCTTTAGGTGATTCAAGTTCTAGTGGTACATGTACAGGTTCACCAGGGACAGGTTCTCAGGTTGTTGGGACTTCTTCAGGGAGATAGGTGTCTAATGAGGAGGTTGAGGAGAGTATGAGACAGGATGCTTCCTCCAGGAAGAGGAAGCCAAGTTGGTGTCAGGAGTTGATGAAGGAAGCATAGCAGTCAGTTGGACCGCCCAAGAGGTAGGTTAGAGAGATCAGGTCACCTGAGAGATTTTCCAGCTATATGGCACAGGTGACTAGCTTGCGTGACATTGTTCTTGATACTTATGAGCATGCTCCTGCACACCAGGTATGGAGAGATGCCATGATGGAGGAGTACAAATCCATCATGAATAATGGGGTGTGGGAAGTGGTTCCAAGACTAGGGGGGAAGTCAGTTGTGACTTCCAAATGGCTTTACAAGATAAAGCATGCTATAGATGGAAGTATTCAGAAGTTCAAAGCTTGTTTTGTTGCATGTGGTTTCTCTCAAGTCGAGGCAGTTGAGTATGATGAGACATTTTCACCTGTGGCCAGATTTTCTTCGATCAGAGTAGTGATCTCCATCGTTGCAGAGATGGGTTGGAAGATCCATCAGATGGATGTGAAAACCGCTTTCCTAAACGATTTTCTATAGGAGGAGGTATATTTGGAGAAGCGACAGGGCTTTGAGGTATGTGATAGAGACACACATGTTTGCAGGCTGAAAAAGGCCTTGTATGGACTGAAGCAAGCCCCTCGGGCTTGGTATACCAGGATCGACACTTACTTGCTTTCAATTGGGTTTCAGAAGAGTGAAGCATTTCCCAACCTATACTACATTGTGGTTGGTGGTGTTCCACTTATTCATCTGTTGTATGTTGATGACTTGTTCATTATTGGGGGAGAGCACCTAATTGATGCGTACAAGAAGGATCTTGCTTTAGAGTTCGAGATGACAGACCTTGGACTGCTGCATTATTATTTGGGGATGGAGGTTTGGCAGGAGGATGGACATATTTTCCTCGGGAAAGGAAAATATGCTGCAAATGTTCTGAAGATATTTCAGAGGACAGATTGTAGACCTATGTCGACACCCATGATCACATATTGGGCGAAGCTTCATGCGTCAAAGGGAGAGTTGGTGGACCCTAACTTATATCGTCGGTTGATTGGTTCGTTGATGTATTTGGTCAACACCAGACCAGATATGAGTTTTGCAGTGAACACTCTCAGTCAGTTCATGGTGGAGCCCAGGAGAGTGCATTGGACTACTGCAAAACACATCTTGAGGTATCTTGCAGGTACAATTGACTATGGATTGGATTAAAGGATATCTGGTGGAGTGGGGTTGGTTATCTATACAAGTTCAGATTGGGCAGGTAGTGTTTCGGAATGGAAGAGCACTTTTGGTTGTTGCTTTAGCTTGGGTTCGGCAGTTGTGTTGTGGTTCAGTAGGAAACAAAAGTTCATAGCATTGAGTTCTGCTGAGGCTGAGTATATGGAAGCTAGTCAGACCAGTTGTGAGGCCTTGTGGCTTCACAAGTTGATGGTGGATTTGTTTGATATGGAGTTGAGTCCCACAATTATACAGTGTGATAATCCGAGTTGCATCAAGCTCTCTAAGAATCTGGTAATTCATGACAGGTTTGTTATACCTAAATCCTGTCACCATCATGTGATGAGATCCTTAACCCCTGTGTTTTCCCTTAATCCCAAAAACATGGAGTGGAAACTTGCTCTGTTTGTCAATTATACTTGAAAAAACCTAGCATCGTGCTTAACCTTTGGCTGATGAGCGGTACCTTGTTCAGCACCGCTTGTATCCTGTTGTAGAGAAGCAGTGCCACCGCCTATAGGCTTTGTTCTTAAAGCAATTCTCACCTAAACCGTTCTGTCATAAGGGAACAAAAATGGTACCTTGGGTAAAATGGGAAAAATAGAAGTGTCTTGAGGCTTCTAGATCATGAGCCTCATGTCCTCCCTTATCCCTATCAACATGGGTTAGTTTGAGCTCGAGATACCCCTTGGTAGGATCTTGGAGCCACCTCACCCACAATTCTCTCAACTATCCCTATCCATTGAGCCTTATAAATACAAGCTCATATCCATAGTTGAGGGAGATAACTGAATAGGTATTGTTATGCTGTTGAATTGACTACCTAGTCCAAATCATTGGAGAGCATAGAGAGAAAATTGGAGCTTATGGGGATGAAGTGTTTGTCTCATGGTGGATCCTGTCGACACTAAGGCAACGGTTGTAAGCTTCTTCATACATTCTTAATGCAGAGCTGATTTCCGTCCCACATATCTGTTGTTTTGATTTCACATGTATATGTTACTAGATTCCTTAGTCACTAGCATGGATATGTAGATGATTTTTTGGTAGCTTTGATGTGCTTGTATGTTTGACATGTTTGCAGGTACACAGGTTCATGATCGAAGCAGTATTTCAGGCGTCTACAGCATTCAAAGAAGGTCTTCATCCTTTGTCGTACACTCATTTGTTTTGGATCTAAACCATTCAGACCAGAGGAACAACTTCTGTCCGCAGAAGGTGCAATATTCCTGATAACAAATCTGGTGACTCCGTTAGGGAGCAAAGCAAATTTCAGTTGATTTGATCTTCCTCAGTCCTTGAACCCTTGTCCGAATCCAGGCTCCATGTCCAACTCTTTTCAGTCAGATCTGTCATCTGACTTAGTGAATTTTGGTTTGAAACTTTCAGATCTGTTCAGATCTGAACTCTTTCGACTTTATATGCTCTTTTTTACTGTCAATTCATCAATATTTACCTTGATTTGATCAATTTCTAACTAGATTTCTCATTCTCCTTGTGTTTTGGATCTATTCAGGGAACCACACATGTGCTGTTGGCAACTAGCGGTGCCACTGCCTGAACTCTATTAGCCATAAGCAGTGCCACCGCCTGAGTCCCTTTATCCAGAAGCAGTGCTCGTTCAGAACCGCTTTGTCTAAGACCCCTCCAGCGCGGTGCTAGGTAGGCCCTGCTCCAAACTTTGTATTTTGATTTTTGTGTGTTTTTGGCTTACTTTTTGATGAAAATGAAGTGTATTTGAAAAAAATGCTCCCTCATTCTACAGTCGCTTTGATTGTTGTATTCTTTTTGCATTCAAAGAGAGTTTGTGTTTCTTGCATTAGATTTTACATTCTTTTCTTTTCTTGAAACCTCTTGCTCTTTTCTGTAGATATTATTCATTGGAATCGGAAATATACATTTCATTTTCATGAGTAGGTTTCGGTTGTCGATGAAATTGTCAATGATGCCAACATGGACTTGCAATGGCCCCACAGGATGTCATCGATGCCACCAAGTCCCACCTGAAGTGCCTTGACCCCTTACAAAGTGGTTTTTCACCTTGTAGTGCTTTGGATCCCTTACAATGTGGGTTTGTGCCTTGAAGCACCTTATACCCAGTTGACAAGGTCCCTGTACCCACAACATTGGATCTTGAATCCACCACCTTGCTGAAGGCATTGAAGAACTTGGAGATGGTCTTGAAGCCTTGGTAGACGATGGAGAAGCCCTAAATGGCTAAGAGAAGCATTAATGACCCATTATGTGGTCATTTATGCTCTGATGGGGTCATGGCACCCCCATAGATGGTCATGAGACATAAGGAGGCTTGGCACCCCCATAGGAGGTGGCATGATGGATCTTGACCCTTGTAGGTCCTCTTGTCTGGTTGAGGTGGTTGAAGAAGCCCATGAAGCCTCTTGCATGGTGAAGAATCCTTTGGAACACATAATGGCCAAAATGACCCATTCTGTGGTCATTTGTGGTTTGCATGGTTAATTATGGTCTTGATGCCATGTGCATACCCTTGGTTTAATGGTCCTTGTACCCTTGAAGGAATGGTGAGGATGATGTGGCCCATTTGTGTGTTGATGGGGTCATGGAACCCTTGGAGATGATCCTAGTGCATGAGAATGTTTGGAACCCACATACATGGTTATATGATGGCACTTGGACACTTGGACACACTTGGTTGCTTGTTGATGATGATTGATGGTGGGCTTGAGTCCCTAAAGCTCTTGTATATTGCACCTTGGGTCTTGAACCCACATACTTATAGTTTGTTGATGTCTTGACCCATATGACCCATACACTCGGTATAATGTCTTGATTAAACTTGATGGCATGCCTCTTGCATTTGAAGAAGTCCTTGCACCTAAACACATAGAAAATGTTTGCAATAATTTCAAGTTAAAAATACATACTTCAACAAGTCGGCCCAGACAATTTTTAATATATATATATAAACATTTATATATAGCAGTTCGGCTCAAAATAATGGTGAAAACATGTGTATAAATAAGGAGCCAACATTTTTATTTTATAGTGTGAAAAAGTGAGTACTTTGCTCTGAGATTTTTCGGGTTATAGAAGACATTGTGGCAGCCACAATAGGTGCAGACTGAGGCAATTTCGGAGGTGTAGACTGAGGCAATTTCAAAGGTGCAGATTGAGGAAAATTCGCAGGAGTAGATGATTGAGGAAATTTGGTTCTTCCACAAATTTTTTGTGAGTGTGGTGGACCGAGGTTTTTCGGGATCAGCAGCAGAGGAGAAGCATTCAAAAATTTTCCAGAGATTATTTTTTTTTGGAGTTAAGACATCCTGAATGGCCCCGAGTTTTTTTTAAGCCTATCACAAACCTGATTCGTTGGGAGACTATAGCAGTTGTTTGATGATAGAGAATTAGCAAGTAGAGAGCTCTGTCATTGCTACTGTAACAACAGTAACCTACAGGCGTTTGGGTAACAAGGAACATACGACAGTAATCTTTAAGGAACTGAACCAGTGGTTGGTTTCGAGAAAAGTTAGGGTACTGTTACAGCTGATTTAAGGTCCTATTTCAGTCAACACCACTATTGAGCTGGCTGCCATCCAAAAGGAAATTCCTAGGTTTGAGCCTTTTGTATTTTCTTGTATGTTGGGCATGTTTATTGCTGAGTATAACTGTTGAGAATTATAGCCAATTTCAGCATTTCTCTAGTCCTAAAAGTTGTATCACATAGATCAGACTTTAGCCATTCTCAAGCCAGTTTATGTTTGCAAGCAAAACAATATCAGTCTGATATATATACTACTGAAGTGCTGGTTGTAATTCCTTTTTGGTTGGATCAAAGTCTATGATGATTATGAGCAGATTTAATGTTTAATGTCATGCTATGTAAATCCAAGCCTGTGGAGTATAGCAGCAGCTACAATACAGTGGCAAGTTTTAAAGAAGAGCAATGATGCACTCCTATACAGTGAAATGATGTTCCAGATAGACCTATTGATGATGATGATGTACAGTAGTAAAGAATGCAATGGTCTACTGACTTGACAGAGGTTGAAGTATAAGTTTGAATATTCCAATGTTAAGTGACATGACGAGTGATACGATTGGGTTGTTCCAGTATTGAACACAATTTGAATTTTAGTTGTAGCCTTGAAGGACTCTTCATATTATGCTCAATTTGTTAATTTGATGCAAGATAAATAGTTCAAGTTTTGAGGATGCACGACGATCACTCTCATTCAGCCTATGTTTTACAGTGACACCTATGGCAAGTTGCTAAGAAAGGGTAAGATAAGTAAAACAATGTTATACATGGTAAAGCTTCGATACACAGGAATATACAAATATTGAAGAAGTGTTTGTGAATGTGTGCAAGAGTAATACTAAAATGCTTATCTCATGACAGTACATGCAACCCTACATATCATACTACACTGTATGTTGATGATGCATATGATTCTATGATGATGTTCTAGACCTTGATGGTCATTCTGGTATCTTGATGACATGTTCAGTTTGACAGACCTTGTTTGATGATGAGGACATACGTTGTGCACTTTGATGATGAACTTCTAGATTGAATACCCTATGATGATAATGTTGCGTACTATGATGTTGAGGTACACCCTATATGATGAATACACAGCCTAAACCTTGATGATGATCAGACCTTGATGATGTTCAGAACTTTATGTTTGATGACTTGACAAGCAGTGTTGAAGAGCAGACTTTGTAGTATTGCAGCAGTGTAGATGACATGTTTGATGAGCAAATGACCAGCAACAATGCATGAACAAATTGATATGATGTGTATGTACATCAGTAAGAAAGGATGATTGTATGATGCTGGCAACAATTTGATGGATAGAATGATGATGAACAACTAATGATAGGACTGAGACAGTATGTTGATGCTGATTGAAGAGGTGCTAGAGATAAGTGCTGGTGTGATGTGACATTGATGAAAATGTGTTGAGATAGTAAGCTTAAATTGTAAATGCAAGCTTGACTTGCATCTGAGGTTAGGATACCTCAAACCCTTTTTAGCAGGGTCTAAGAAAACCAGGCAGGGTCCTGGATGAAGAGTAGGTGCTCTTTGTATCAGTAGGTGTTGATTTTACCTCACGGTTGTAGCCGGATTAAAACTAATAGAAAAAGATTACTAAATTATATGGTGTTGTGTTCTTTTATGTTATGGTTCTTCATGATTCAAATGCTTATGATATGTGAATGATGAAGTGAAAAATGTTTTGATTATGAGATTGGTAGAATAATGGAATGATGAATTTTTAGTTAATTGTGACAAGTTAAGAAAAGTTATAAAATTGGCTTCACGCTGGTTCACCCCCCCTCTCAGTGTCTAACAATTGGTATTAGAGCCGACCTTCGTCACAAGCGTAGCAAGCTTGAAGGAGATCCTTAGACACAATGGAGAAAAAGAAAAAGTCATCAAGCAATGACATGCCTATACTTGATATTACAGATTATTTCAGTTGGAGGAGCAAAATGAAGGCTTATCTGAAGAAGTTTGGTATTTGGGAAATTGTTATCAATACACCCGCTCCATCAAACAAGAAAGGAAAATCAGCTGCACAGAAGGAATCAAAGAAGGACAACACTACAGCCTTGAAGTTCCTCTTGGATGGACTTCCCAGCTCAGTGAAGGAAAGTGTAGGAGAGAACACTTCAGCAAAAGACCTATGGTTCAAGTTGGAGAGTGAGTATCAGAAGGCAAGACTAGAACCCAAAAAGACAGATCAAGAATCAGAAGACAAGCCCCCAGAAAAGCTCAATCAAGAAGAAGACAAACAAGAAGAGGACTCCAGTAAAGGTATGAAATCTTGTGATTATAATGATAGCTTGTGTGATGAAATTGAGAAGGTTCTTGCAGATAATGATGAAGCAATGTTGAAAGCTAAACATAGAATTATAAACTATGTATGCAACATAGATCTCAGAGCTGATTGTTTCTTAAACAAAGTTGATTTTAATCAATCTAATTACAAGATGTTTAGGATGACAACCTTTGATTATATGGATAATCTCCAAAAGAAGAATGTTGAACTAAAGGAGTTGCTTAAGAAACTTAAGCATGAAGGAGTAGGTTGGCTAAAATTGATGAAGGAAAAGGAAGATGAAAACGAAAAGCTAAAGATTTATTTCATCGATCTAACCCTAGAACAAAAGAACCATGTTAAAGATTCAAAAATACTTGAAGAAGCAAGAGAGGCAAATCTTGATTTGAAAACTCAGCTAGAAGAAGCCAAGAGAGTAGAAGAAGCATTAAGAGATTGATTGGAAGAAAAAGAAGTGACAAATTAGAAGCATGAGTTTGAGATTGTCAATCTCAGAAAGAAGATTGAAAAATCAAAGCATCATGAGAAGTTCAATAGTAGCTCTGTCAAGTTGGATAAATTATTCGATTGCCAAAGGTCTCCCTTTGACAAATCTGGTCTTGGGTTTAGAAAGGTAGAAGACAATCTAGAAGAAGACAAGTGGTCTCCAAAGACCCCAAATGCTGGTCCATCAAAGACCAAGGATGCATCCTATGTACCTGAACATGATAACAAGGATGGTGAATGTTCAAGAACACATCAAGAAGTTGAGCCTCATTCCTCAAAGCAAAGATTCAACTCCAGGAAGGAAACAAGGTCCAAGGTATGAATATGAATTCAATGGTTATTGTTATTTTTGTTCTAACTTTGGTCATAAAGCTATGGATTATGGATTCTATGGAAAAGGAAGGGAAGGAAGCCCCAATGAATCAGTTAGATGCTGGACATGTAATCAAGTCAGACATGCTGCTGCCACATGTCACACATTGAGATGCTACACCTGCAGTGGGTTTGGCCACAAAGCCCAAGAATGTGCAAGTCAAAGAAGTCAACCAAGAAGGAGTCCTTCATATACATCGGCAAGAAGATTTGAAGATCAGCAATCAAATGCCTACAATCAGGGACACTCTCAAGCATGGAGAAATGAAGTTGATCAAAGAAGTGTTGGAAGTTCCAACAACTCAGTCAGATGTTGGACATGCAACAATGTTGGTCACATTGCTGCACATTGTCGTACGATGAGGTGTTATAGCTAAAGATTGTTGGAGTACACAGAAATAACCCTTGAGAAACTTCCTATATAGCTCATCAAGGAAAGCCAGTATAGATGAAGGATCAAATGCTCAAAGCACGGATGCCAAGAAGCAAGTATGGATAAGGAAGACCAAGCAGTTGCAGACAGGAGAGGTTGATCAAAGCAAGGAGGATGGATGCCATATGACAAGCCAAGTGTAAGGTCTCTCAAAGACCTTAACACACCTTGAGTTCATGAGGTTGGAGAATGAACTCAAAGGAGAAAGGATGGTTACTCCAGGCATACAGATAGGTCCTAGGATCGTGCATATTGACAGAGGGAGCAGTTAGCAGTGATCAGATATTTCAGACACAGGTATGTGGACACCCTTTGCCATTGATGCCAAAGGGGGAGAGTTGAAGACAAAAGGGGAGCATGCTCACAGGGGGAGCATGAGTTGTTGTCATTAATGACAAAGGGGGCAGTTGTTGATGAAATTGTCATTGATGCCAACATGGAATTGCAGTGGCCCCACAGGATGTCATCGATGCCACCAAGTCCCACTTGTAGTGCCTTGACCCCTTACAAAGTGGTTTTGCACCTTGTAGTGCTTTGGATCCCTTACAATGTGGGTTTGTGCCTTGAAACACCTTGTACCCATTTGACAAGGTCCTTGTACCCACAAGCTTGGATCTTAAAGCCACCACCTTGCTGAAGACATTGAAGAACTTGGAGATGGTCTTGAAGCCTTGGTAGACAATGGAGAAGCCCTAAATGGCTAAGAGAAGCATTAATGACCCATTATGTGGTCATTTATGCTCTGATGGGGTCATGGTACCCTCGGAGATGGTCATGAGACATAAGGAGGTTTGTCACACCCACAGGAGGTGGCATGATGGATCTCAACCCTTGTAGGTGCTCTTGTGTGGTTGAGGTGGTTGAAGAAGTCCATGAAACCTCTTGCATGGTGAAGAAGCCTTTGGAACACCTAATGGGCCAAATGACCCATTCTGTGGTCATTTGTGGTTTGCATGGTTAATTATGGTCTTGATGTCATGTGCATACCCTTGGTTTAATGGTCCTTGTACCCTTGAAGGAATGGTGAAGATGATGTGGCCCATTTGTGTGTTGATGGGGTCATGGAACCCTTGGAGATGATCCTAGTGTATGAGAATGTTTGACACCCACATACATGGTTATATGATGGCACTTGGACACTTGGACACACTTGGTTGCTTGTTGATGATGATTGATGGTGGGCTTGAGTCCCTAAAGCTCTTGTATATGGCACCTTGGGTCTTGAACCCACATACTTTTTTCTTGTTGATGTCTTGACCCATATGAGCCATACACTTGGTATGATGTCTTGATGAAACTTGATGGCATGCCTCTTGCATTTGAAGAAGTCCTTGCACCTAAACACATAGAAAATGTTTGCAAGAATTT
>LPNX010122693.1:10671-49354 GCA_001517045.1 Pseudotsuga menziesii
CTTTTACATTTTGTTTTTAATTCTCAACTAAGAAGGATTAGGGTTTATTGTTGCATACTTGTAAATAGGATATATTTATCTTTAAAATTCTAAGTAGTGTATTACTGTAGAGACTTCTGTGGTTCTAAATTGGTTATTGTAGAATCCTTTTGTTTAGAACAGAGACACATAGTGTCTGAAAATCAGATGTTATAAAAAATGTTTTGGAAATTATCTTTACCTAGTTCCTAATTGATAGCCTGTTTGCTATACTTTGCTTATTTATTAAACTGTAAATTCTAGGTTTTATAAAGAATACTAATACTAGATTAGTTCTATAAATAATATGATTACTAAATTTTTTACATACCTATCGTTTCGTTTTTATCTGAAGTAAATACATTTAATGCAAACATTATTTACTGCTTCTTTACAGAATAAATCATAAGCAAAACTACTGTAGAGTGTAGTTACATTTTTCATTCAAGTGAAAAGAATCATCATATTTACCTAAACACCCAGCTATACTAGAGTACTTCCTGAGTCAGGTGTGGAAAAATACAATATGGAATTCTAATTCTATTTGTTTCTCATTCTGCATATTTATATGATACTATTTCTAACATAATCTGTAATTTACCAAGTCTATCATTACACAGTTGCTCCTTTCTTCATAAACCCTACTTAAATACTAACATGCATGTATTTAGAAAACTAGTAAACATTTTACTGAAGACAGTAAATAAATATAATAACATAAAGACAAATAGAACTTGTCAATGATAAGACGACAACAGCTTAAGGAGGATATTCCTCCCAACCAATCTCCTGGAGAGTGCTCAGACAACGCTTCCTCAGGACCCCCAAGCTTGTTCCTGGTCTTCTTGGCATAGAATTGGGTGGAGAATATAACTTTAAGACCTTTGTCACCTGGCTAGTCCAATTACCTCAGTAATTAAAATCTGCTCATAGCAGTATGACCTTCAGCCTAAAAGCTGCAATAAGTTCAGTCTCAGCAGTTAACCCCTCAAACTCACTTTAGTAATCCCCTCCATTGAATTTCTCTTGAGTAAATTCATTCACCCTGAATGATCACCTCTAGAATGAGCAGCCTCAGCTGTCTTCAATGGGAAATTTTATAGAGATGCCTAGGTCTTCTAGGTCAGTTTTCATTTAATGGGCCACCTGATTTGATTTCACTTTCTTGGGGAATCCTGACCACAAATATAGGGAAGTTGCCACTTGTCAGTGTACTCTCCACCCAGTCTTCTCCACCAATGGACCAGCAAACACTCTTTTAACAGCTTCCCCAAGTTGTTGTCTCTTCATTTATTTATTTATAAATAAAATATTCTTAATTACATTAATTATTCTTAACCCCACTGGGTCATCAATTACAAACTTAGCATAAAATATAACACAATTTTCCTCAAATAACATTAAATTGTTTTTGCAAATTAGGGCATGTGACATTGGATCTCTCTCCACAAATTTTCATCAAAAGGAGGCTGAGTTGACTCTCCTCTCTAGGGCGCATCTTTTCGTCGAGGAAGAATCTGATTCTAAGCATTTTCAGTTTTCGACATTGTGTTGTAGCTAAAATTAGGGCTTTTCACAGAAAAAGAATTTTTGAGAGAGCCCAGGCCAGGATTGATCTCCTCCTCAAAATCGAAGTTTAGAGATCAAAATCGAGGTTTTTGGATGGGTAGAACTCCAGGAAAGTCAAACCCTAATCTGCTCCTGAACCAGAAAACCAGCTTTGCAAAAGTTCCAATCTTAGAGGGAGATGAGGCTAAGGCCTTAAACAAAAATAAATTGGTCATGGCTAAGAGGATTATTTATTATTCAATCAAGGATCATCTCATACTTCAGGTGTCCTCCCTAAATACACCTAAAGAGATGTTTGATGCCTTGACCAAGTTATTTGAAGGGAAAAACATAAACCGAAAGATGACTCTGAGAAACCAATTGAAGAATATAAAGATCCAAAATGCGGAGACCATCCAGTCTTACTTTACAAGGGTCTCTTAGATCAAGGAAGAGCTTGAAGCTGTAGATGAAGAAGTAGAGAATGCAGAAATTGTGATGACCACCTTGAATGGTCTCCCTAGGGCATGGGACTCTTTCATTCAAGGGATATGTGCCATAAAGAAGCTAGTCAAGTTTAGCAGACTGTGGGAGGAATGCTCACGAGAAGAAACTCGAATATTAGCTCAAGAAGAAAAGATGGGAAGTGAAGATAAAGCTCTCACAGTACAATCCAAGAAAAGCAGAACATACCATCATAGAGGTAAGCACTCTTGCCAGAAGAATAACACTAGAAAATCTAACAAATATTTGTCTAAGTTCATTTGCTATACATGTGATGAAAGAGGACACCTTGCAAGAGATTGTCCTAGAAACAAAGATAGATCTCACAAGAGGAATGGAAATAAAAAAAGACATCATGCTCATGCTGCAAAATATGATGAGCTTTCCAAGAAGAGAATCAAACAAGACAGTGATGGTTCTTCAAGTGATGAAGAATATGTGTTGATCTCTGCTCTCACGGGAACTATCACACATGGAAGCAATGATTGTATTATTGACAGTAGGGCTTCCAAACACATGACGAGATTTAAGGAATCCTTTGTGAAACTATCAGAACATGAATCACCCCACAAGGTGAAACTTGAGGATGACTACCAGTATCCAATAAAAGGTAGTGGGGAATCCTCCTAAAAATTGGACTCTGGAAAGTCTTTGAAAATGAAGGATGTCCTATTTGTACCAAGACTAAAGAATCACCTTCTATCCATCTCTGCATTAGATGCAAAAGGCATAAGAGTTGCATTTATAGATGGCCAAGCCCTCATGTGGCCAAAAGGGAAGACTATTGACGATGCAATAGTAATTGGAGAACAAGAGGGAGGACTATATAGATTAAAGGACCAACCAGAACAAGCTTTGGTTCATGACTCAGTAGAACCAAATGAACTTTGGAATAGAAGGCTTGCACATGTGCACTATAGGGCACTACCACTTGCAAGAAAAGATGTTGAAAGTCCTCTAGAAATGCAGGTAAAACATGAAGGAGTATGCAAGGGATGTGCAAAAGGAAAGAACACAAAGAAGACATTTCCAAGTAGTGAAAGCAAGGCTAAAGGAATATTGGAAATCATTCACTCCAATGTATGTGGTTTGATGTCATCCAGTTCATTAAGCGGGTATGTATACTATGTTTCTTTCATTGATGGTTTTTATAGGAAGACATGGATAGAATTCATGAATAACAAAGATGAAGTATTTAGCAAGTTCAAGGAATTCAAAGCCTTGATAAAAAACCACACAGAGAAGAAGATCAATATTTTCCAATTAGATAATGGCAGAGAATTCACATCAAATGAATTCAAGGAATTATGCAGAGATTCAGGGATTAAGAGGGAGTTGACCACTTCATATAATCCACAACATAATGGGGTTGCAGAAAGAAAGAATAGAACAATCATGGAAGCAGTAAAGGCAATGCTCCATGATCAAGATATTCCTATGCATCTATGGGAAGAAGCTACCAGGATAGTTGTGTATGTATAGAACCATACTCCACATAGAATACTTGAGAACAAGACACCTGAAGAAGTGTTTTTCAAAAAGAAACCAAAAGTCAGTCATCTCAGAACATTTGGTTGTCTAGTGTACATGCACATTCCAAAAGAAAAGAGGACAAAGTTAGATCCTTCAGGAAAGAGGGTATATTTATGGGATACTCTAAAAGATCGAAGGCTTATAGAATATACTTCCCAGGATTCAAGAAGATCGACATCAGCAGAGATGTAACCTTTGATGAAGACACAGCATACAACAAATCTAGGAAGAGACCAGTTGAAGATCTTGAAGAAACTGAAATACCCAAGATCCGAGATACAGCCATGGATGAAGCAATTCCAGAAGAAGATCAAGAAATAAAAGAACCTCAAGAACCTGTAGATCCACCTCAAGAGAAGAATCTTAACAAGAGGAAAACTGCATGGGTACGAGAGGCTATCCAAGGTGCAGAGAGATATGGGACTCCAGAAGAAATGCATAGAAAAAGGAAGAGAACTAGGTCCTACTCTGCATATGTAGCCCTATTATGTGACATCATCGATAAAGAACCTTTCAACTATGAAGAAGCGGTAGAAAAGAAAGAATGGAAGGATGCTATGATTGAGGAGTATTAGTCGATCATGAAGAATGATGTTTGGGATGTTGTCCCAAGACCAGAGGAGAAGTCTATTGTGACTTCCAAATGGATCTCTAAGATCAAGCATGCTGCAGATGGTAGCATAGAGAAATATAAAGCAAGATTTGTGGCTCGTGGCTTCTCCTATAAAGAAGGGATAGATTATGAAGAGACTTTTTCACCTGTAGCCAGATATACTTCCACCAGATCAATACTTTCTTTAGCTGCAGTAATGAAATGGAAAGTACACAAAATGGATTTCAAGACAACTTTCTTGAATGGTGTAGTAGAAGAGGAAGTATATGTGGAACAACAACGCGGCTTTGAGACACACGATAGGAATACTCATGTGTGTAAATTGAAGAAATCCCTGTATGGTTTGAAATAGGCACCCAAGATGTGGTACAACAGAATTGACAACTTCTTGACTAGTTTGGGCTTTACCAAAAGTAAAGCAGATTCCAACCTTTACTACAAGGTTGAAGAAGGGAACCCAATGATGCTCCTACTGTATGTAGATGACCTGTTTTTAACAGGTATAGATGGGTTGATTGCTGTCACAAAGAGGAAGCTGACTGCTGAGTTCAAGATGAAGGACTTGGGTATGATGCATTACTTTCTAGGCATGGAGGTGTGGCAGAATGCGGATGGAATCTCCCTAGGACAAGGGAAGTATGTAGTCAAGATCCTGAAGAGATTCAGGATGATGGACTACAAGGCCATGATCACACCTATGGCATCGAATTTTAAAATATTGAGTGATGCTTCATCAAATTCGGTCAATGCTATGATGTATCGTCAGATGATTGGGTCCTTAATGTACCTAACGAATACGAGACCAGATATTTGCTTTGTTGTGAACACATTGAGCCAGTTCCTAATAGATCTGAGACATGTTCACCTGATTGATACAAAGCATGTTTTGAGGTACCTAAAGGGTACAATTGATTATGGGATCAAGTATGAGGAAAATCAAAAGATTAACCTGGAAGTTTATGTGGATTCGTATTGGGCAGGAATTTCCATTTATAGGAAGAGCACTTTATGGTGTTGCTTCAGTATGGGATTAGGTGTGATCTCTTGGTTAAATTAGCAGGAAGTAATCCTATGTGGCATTGAGTACAGCCGAAGCAGAGTATGTTGCAGCTTGTTCAGCTAGTTTTGAGGCAGTGTGGCTGAGAAAGCTATTGTCTGACTTATTTGATCTCCAGTTGGATGCTACTTGTATATATTGTGACAACCATAGTTATGTGAAGTTGTCGTAGAACCTGGTGTTCCATGACAAGTCGAAGCATATTGATATCAAATATCACTATATCAGGGATATGGTGTAGAGAGGAGCATTGAAGCTCCAATATGTTGCGATGGATGAGCAAATAGCTGATGTGTTTACCAAACCATTAGCTAGAGTGAAGTTTGAGTACTTTAGGGAGAAGATTGGTGTTATCCAGATTGAGGTTCCCTCCAAAGGGAATTGATGTGTCCATTAACATTTCTGACATGGTGGAAGGCTGGGCTCCACAGGGTCAGATGTAAGTGCATAGATATTATGATGTGATTGTGGGATGTGTTCCCACATGATCAGTGCAGAGACATTTTGATGTAATTGTTGGATGTGTTCCCACGTGATCAGTGTAGATCCATTCTGATGTGATTGCAGGATGTGTTCCCACATGATCAGATATAAGTGCAAAGCTATTCTGATGTGATTGCGAGATGTGTTCCCACATGATCAGATGTAAGTGCAGAGCCTTTCTGACAAGATGAGGTCGGATGTAAGTGTAGAGCCTTTCTGTTAAGATGAGTTCGGATGTAAGTACAGATCCTTTCTGACAAGATGAGGTTAGATGTGAGTGCTCGACCTTTCTGACATGGTTTTTGGATGTGTTCCTCCCATGGTCAAATGTGACTGTTGGGCGTGCCTTTTTGACATGGTTCTTGGATGTGTTCCTCCCATGGTTAGATGTAAGTGTTGGGAAATCCTTTCTGACATGGTTCATTCCATGGTCAGATATAAGTGTTGAAGATAATGAAGACCTACATGGAGGCTAAGCCTACAATCAGCATGAAAAAGGCTGGCTCTGTAGAACTTCTTGGATGTGTTCATCCCATGGTCAGATGTAAGTGTTGGGTGGGCCTTTCTAACATGGTTCATTCCATGGTAAGATATAAGTGTTGAAGACGATGAAGACCTACATGGAGGCTAGGACTACAACCAGCATGAAAAAGGGATGGCTCTATAGAACTTCCTGTGACGAGTAGAATTGAGAGATAGCACCATTTGTTTGAGATAGTGGAATCAGTGATGATGATCCAATGATGATCTAGTGATGATCCAGACTTGATGATGATGACTTGATGATGAGGACTTGATGATGATCCAGTGATGACCCAGATAATAAGACTTGTGCTAATGAATTGTGTCGAGAGAATACCTTCCTAGTTAAGAGGGAGTGTTGATGTATTTGTAACTTTGAAATGTATTCACTTGTATATTATACTCCAATGAACCTATTGAGAGTATCAGTGATGTAATTGTGCCATTTCATACCCCGATGATCCTATCGGGAGAATCAATAAAGTAAACAATTCATGTAAAGTCATAAAGGGTAACCCTCCTTATTGTTCAAGGGTTAAAGTCCCCGTAGTTGCAAGGCACTAGGGTCATTAGAGTCTCCTAGAGAAGTTGGCCCTAGTGAGTTAATGTAAAGTCGGGAATTAGTATAAATAGAAAGTGAGCCTCTTTGTTTATCACACAATCACACACACTCAGTTGTAGCGCATAACTGAGAGAGAGAAGAAGCTGGGACAAGAGAGAGAGAGACTATTGTTGTCGGGAGATCATCTTTGTATCTTTGGGTTTTACTTTTGGTGTTGATTCTATCTCTGAGGAAGTTGTAGAGTTTACTTCTTTATGGATTTCCTGAGGAAAATCTTTGTGTTCATTGTCTCTTGTGATTGTTTTTTGTGCTTTTCATTCTCTTAAATAATATCCTAAGATCATATAGCTTAAATGTTAAAAATCTAACAATTCGGGTCAATAGTACCCACAAAAATATTATTAACATGTATTTTTGAGTCTCCCAAGGCAAGTTGGCCCTGGAGGGAAGGATAATTCGACTATGTTGGGTTATTAGGATTCTCAATTGATTAGTATAAATAGGAGAGGCACCTCCCTCATTTGGACATGGTGCGACTGTCAATCAAGTTTACTAGAGAGAGGAGAACTAAGTAGTCTAGTTTTATTTCTTGGGTCTTACATTGTACTTGGTTGAAGTCTATATCGAGGAATTTTTGCTGGGTTTTCTCCCATACTAAGGCTTCCTAGGATAAATCTTTGTTTTCTCTTTTCTACCGTGCTTGTTGTTCTTTCAATGTTCCTTTTTTTTTGGCATAACAACTTTTAAAGAAAACTTAACAAGTTATTCTTATTTTCTAATGATCAAGTTCTGGTCATTTGATAGTATGTGGTTTTGACGAATTTTAATAAAGACATGATGATTTTGGTATGGAGAGTTATGTGGACTTTGTCTATCTATTTGCCTTTCAATGTTTTGTATGAGGACTCTCTCTCATATATAAATATTGTGTGTTATCTCTTGATCATTATTTTGCTTTGCATTTCATTTGAAACACATGGCTCAGATTGTTGTTTGCCAACCATAAATATTTATTGGAAAATATGCATTATGTATGATTTGAATTTTGTCATAGTCTACATGGCGTGGTTTTCAAATTTTGAAACTTAGGTTCTGCATTTCGTTTACATCCCCATTAATTTTGAAACTTAGGTTCTGCATTTCGTTCACATCCCCATTAATTTTGTTGTGCATTCGAGAGTATTACATGCAACTTGCAAGCATGAATTTTTATTTTCTTATGTGATATGCATCTTTGTATTTGTAAATTCTACAGGCATCGCTAACAATTGTTACAAATTGCGGGATACCTTTAAATATGTAGTACAATGATTTAACTTGCCTTTAGATTTTTCATTTAAGAAAGCCAATTACAGTGCTCTTGATGGGAGTAGATAATTTCTTTTGACTAATAACATTATACATTATTTTACCACCCAATTTTTCCAGTTGTCTGCCATACAAATTCCACACATAATGAATTTTTCCTGTTTTTTCCCTACAAATTCCAAATATAATTAATAGCTTGCCATGACTTTCCCAATACAATTACTTACTTTCGTTCTTGATGTGTACCAACTAAATTCATAAAATACATGACCCCTTGCCATGGATTCACAGTGGTGGAGAAAGCTATGGATACCAAACATGACTATGGCCCAACTACTCTCTGCAACTTATTCACCGCCATGTGCATTTCACGGACTTTATAGTTTTTTAAGTTATCTACATAAGAGATCTGTGTTTGTAACTTTATGTATATATGTTGGAGTGATGAGCATAAAGGATCTCACACCTTTCATCGGAAAGCTATTAGAAGGTTGTTGGAGAGACAAATGGATAGTGTTATGTTGGGATTTTTCAGCTCTCAATTTATGGTATGAGGAATGCTATTTGGAATATTTATGGTTTTATACATTCTGAAATAGGAAATTGTAGCAATCTTTTGTGACTAGATCTAATTTCCAATAAAATTCAAGGCTCTCTGCCTATGAGCATATTTTGGCTTCCCCCTTTACACCCTCAGTGTCGGTGAAAATAACCTCATAGGTAGAATACTAGAATACCTGAAGCAATTACCAATTTGACGAACCCAACCTTTCTAGATCTGGGTAGAAATTGGCTAACTGGCGGCATACCTAAAACCATTTCCAAAATGAGTGAGTTGACCCACCTAAATCTGGGTACAAACAATCTAACTGGTTGCATACACGAGGGCATTGTCCAATTGAGCAAGCATGGAAACCTTTATCTTGATACCAACAATTTCATAGGCACAAGTCCACAAACCATAGAAAAGCTTCAATCCCTTAAAACTTGTTTCTGAACTCAAACAATTTATCCGGAAGTATTCCAGATAGCATTGGGCAGCTGAATTTCCTCACTTGTTTAGGTTTATTCGATAACCATATTTTTGGAAGCATTCCTGAAAGCATCACTGGTTTGGTTTCATTTCAGTAGTTAGATTTATCAAAAAATCACATAGAAGGACCAATTCCTGAAGGTATTGGTGAAGGTGTGGCACTGGAGCAATTGGATTTTTCTAAAAACAAGTTGAATGGAAAGATTCCTTCATCTATAGGAAATTGCAAATCTTTGAAGGTTTTGATATTAGCAAGCAACTTCTTCTAGGATAGATTACCACTAACTTTAAATAAGTGTACTTCTTTGCAAAAGCTGAAGGCGTCAGATAATTCACTTAGTGGAGATATCAACATAGGGTTTCCAATTTCATTGGAAGTTCTCTACGTTTATTCAAATAATTTCTCTGTAACTCTACCAGGAACTTTGGCCAATTGTACCAGGCTTTAGTTGCTTGAAGTGAGGAACAATATATTGAGCGGTGAGCTACCTGGGTACATTGCATTTTTTATGAGTCAAGAGTTTTAAGTATGGATTATAATAAGTTTCACAGTATTATTCCTAAATGGCTAACAAGATTTGTAAGGTTACAGGTGTTGGATCTATCCAACAATAAAATTAGTGGAAATATACCTTCCAATCTTGAGAGACTTAGAAGATTCAAAATCCGTGGTCTTCCCAAGTGAGCAGTAATACTCTATATGAAAATTTGAGGATTTTGATCAAAGGAAATTAGTATACTATGACATATGTGATGGAGACAAACACTACATTTGATTTATCTAGCAATAACCTTATTGGAGAAATACTTGAAAGCATAGGGAATCTAAGTAGCTTGAGATTGCTCGATTTATCAGGAAACTATCTAGAAGGGAAAATCTCTCCATCTTTTCGTGAGATATCTAGTTTGGAGCAATTGGACTTATCTAAGAATAATTTGAGTGGAGAGATTCCTCAAGCATTCTCTAAATTAACCAAGTTAGCATGTTTGAATGTTTCATCCAATAGACTATGTGGACCAATCCCAAAAGGACGACAATTGGATACTTTTGGTCCAACTTCATTTGAAAAAAATGATTGTTTATGCGATAGTCCTTTACAAGCATGCAACGAAAGTGAAAAACAACATAAAAGAGGAGTGAAAGTTGTCAATACTAGCAAAGGTCAAGACTGGCTAAGTCATGTGGATGAGCATGTTTCATTGATTGATTTGGGGATGGGAGTTCTTATTGGATTTGGTGGATTTGTAATTGTGATGATAACTTGGGATAAAGCTAAAGTTTGGGTGGTGCCTCCAAAGGCACAACCATTTTATGGTGTATATCAATTTTTTGCATAGTTAGATCAAATCCAATCCAAAGAAGTGAAAGATGATAACGAAACCTTGTAAAAATAAATATAAATCTATTACTTATCGTTTATTGTCAAATAATATGTATAATCAATTCATGTATGCTTTCACAATTTATAATGTATTCTATAATTAAATTATTTACTTTCACAATTGGTAACATATTCTATCATCAAATTATGTATGTTTTCACATTTTATAACATATTTTATCATCAAATTATGTATGCTTTCACATTTTGTAACATATTCTTGATAATTAAAATAAAATAAATAAATATAAATAAAAAATACCTATGACGTGATATTATTATTAATATCATATATTCACACAATCATGCTATCATTATCGATATATTTAAAAATATATATATTATTACAATCATAAACCAACAAAATTATGGAAATATTCAAAAGCATACAGAATGTTATCATCTTCATTGATTATCATTAAAATATGATAAAAATTATAAAGAATTGCCGTTAATAATTACCTTTAACCCACCACTTTTATAAAAAACCCAGTGATATTTAAAACTAGTTGATAATAACCTTTATAACCCATAACTTTTATAAAAAAACCCACTGATATTTAAAACTAGTGGATAATAACCCTTCTACATTTTGTCGAAACAATTAAAATACATTTTAGAACACATTCTAAGTGAAATTTATACTAGAAACAACCATATTAATAAGATTAATATGTTTAGAATACGCCTGGACGAATATATCACTAGTGAAGTTAATTTAATAGTTGTATCATGATTGGAGTTAACCTAATAGTTAATCTAATAGTTATCGAATATAATTGCGATTAGAGTTAAAGTTAAGCTAATAGTTGTAGAATCATTGGATTTAAAATAATAATCTATCTAATAGTAAATTTAAAAGTTACTGACAAGATTAAATGCATAATTAGAGAGCGAGTGAAGGATCTGATATCTGAATAGGGTTAACCATTGCGGTGTGCTTGGGTCTGGCCAGTGTGCTGGGATCTGAGATCCCTCTACGGCCTGCTTTGTCCTGACGTGGGCAGCTCAGTGCCCCTTCTGGGCGGTGGCCGTGAGCATGTCGGTCGATGATGATGAGGCCCCCTCTGGGCCCTAGTGTTGAGCTCCTTGCTTTTAGAGCTTTGACTGCAGGAAGATCCAAGTATTTGCCTTCAACGGTGATCCCTAAATTTGTTAAGAAGCTTGATGAGGTTCCTACCATCGATCTACTTCCACTACACCCCATGTAGGTTTCCATCTCCCTTGCAGATCAGGATTTAGTGGGCCAGTTCATAGGTCTTTGGCCCTCTCCTAAGTCCACAGATAATTGGATTCAAAAAAATTGGAGACCCCTTATCTCGAATGGTGTCACATGCTACACAGTCGGAAGGGGGTTTTTTCTTTTCGAATTCATTGCTAAAGAAGACCGCGATCTAATTTTTCTAAGCGAACCATACTTCATGGTCCCATAAGGACTATACTTGAACAGATGGAACCTTGACTTTGATCCCGCTATCGACGTCCCTAAAGCAGTCCTGGTCTGGGTTCGTCTTCCCAATCTCGCGATCCATTGTTGGACCTCCTCCTCCATGCAATCCATCGAAAACAATCTAGGTAAGTACATCGACAAAGCTCACCCTAAAGATAATCATTCGTGTGCCCGTATCTGTGTAGAAGTAGATCTGGAAGTTGGGCTTCCTGAAGCAATCAAACTTGCAGTCGGGGAATGGCATCATTATCAAAAACTGGACTATGAACAATTGCCTTTCAAATGCTTCCATTGTCACAAATATGGCTATTTTCAAAAAGATGTCCTAAGAAACCCATAGAAATTGAAAAATATCAAGAAGAAGGATGGATCCAAGAAAAATAAGCTAAACCTAATCCAAGGCAACCCCTTAAAAAATATAAGAAAACCTATGGACCAATTAAGACTTCGATTTCTCCCTCCATCTCTACCCCTAACCCTGTTCCTGCTGTAGTTGTTGTCTCCCTGCTATTCGAGGAAGCCCCTGATCTAGAAGATGGGGTCTCCTCAAGTCCGATCCAGGATCCTCCCAGCCCTTTGCAATTTGGAAACAACTAGGAAGGAAATAGTCTTCCAGCTTCTCAAATCCAATCCTCCGAGGAAGACGTCTCGGAAGATGAAGAAGGAGAAATTCACCTTCAACCTTCCCCCTCAAAAAAGAAAGGAAAGCAAGGAAGGAAAAAGGACAAAGAACGAAGAGAAGAAGCCACTTATAAAGACAAGATGTTGGGATTGCAAGTCACTCTCGAAACCATGCTAAACACCAGAAACACGAGGTAAAAAGGGTAGCCCAAAGGGGCTACCAAAACCCCAAAAAGTAAGTAATGAAGAACGTCTCCTGGAACTAAAGAGGATTAGGCAGCAAAAAAAAGTTGGACTCTATGAAATATTTAATCTGTATTACTAGTCCGGACATCCTTCTGATCCAGGAGACAAAAATGGAGGAAGGATGCTTCCTCCAGTCAGCCCCTCTTTCTTGGAAATCTGGTGAGGGCCTTGTTGCCAGCACCAGAGGCGCCTCTGGGGGCCTAGGCACCCTCTGGAGAAAATATGCCTTCGGTCTCATCCATTCCGTCTCAAACACCTACTGGATTCTATCCATTCTCCTTCACAAAGACTGGGGTAGTCAGCTGAGTCTCTATAATATCTACATTCTTGTTCTGCTTATGGAAAAAAAATCCTACTTGCAGAGTATTCAAGATAGTCTCTCCTCCCTAAACTTGGACAACAACATTCTCGTCAAGGATCTGAATATCACGCTGAGTGCCAAAGAAAAAAAAGGAGGGTCAATTGTCCGAGATCCTCTATGAGAAACTGTGGAGGATATCATGAGTAGCTGGGATCTTGAGGATGTTAAAACTTCTCGAGGAAAATTCACCTGGTCCAATTGTAGGATAGGGCCAGGCCACATTGCTGCCAAGATGGATCATTTCCTCATTAGCCACTCCTTCACTACCTTTGGTCTCAGATCTGAGTCTAAGATCCTCCTGTTCAATATGTCTAATCACAAACCGATCTTGCTAGATCTCATGGAAGAAAAAAATATCGGTCCCATTCCCTTTAGGTTTAGTCCTTGCTATATCTCCCAGGCAGGTTTCATGGACCTGGTAGCCTCAAGTTGGGCCATCCTTGTTTCAGGATCTCCCTTCTTTGTCTGGGAAGAAAAATTGAGAAGGCTAAAAAAAGCCCTCAAAATTTGGGCCAAGTCCCTTCCGTCCCTCTCTGCCATTAGGATGGAATCCCAACACAATCTGGAAAATCATCAACTTTCTCAGGAAGAGTATCCTTCAGACCTCGTCAATCTGGAAAAAGAAGCTACCCTCCATCGATCTCTTCATGCGGCTTGTAGGTTAGAAGAAGAAAATATCAGATAGAAGTCTAGGTGCTTATGGTTAAAAGTTGGCGACCAGAATACCATCTTCTTTCATAAGCAAGCGAAGGGGCACAAAAATTTCAAATCGGTCAAAGAAATTCAAATCCAGGGCTAGACTTCCAAGGACTTCGAAGAGATTAAACAGGCAGCCCATGACCACTTTCAACAAGTTTACTCCGACGAAGGTCCTTTCCTAGGCTCTCCCATTCTGGATGGTGTTCCCTCTCTGCTCTGCCACTCTAAAAACTACAAGCTTATCGCCCCTATTTCAAACAAAGAAGTAAAAATGGCCCTCGCGTCCATTGAGTCTAACAAAGCACTGGGCCTGGATGGTTTCACTGCTAGATTCCTCAAAACCTGCTGGAAGATCATAAAAAAGGACCTGGTTAAAATGGTCCACAAATCTTAGAATTGTGACAAGATTGGAGGGAGCACCAACTCAGCTTTCCTCATGCTCATCCCTAAAGAGAAAGGGGCTACTTCCTTCGACATATTTCGGCCCATCTCTCTATGTAACATTCGCTACAAAGTTATCACCAAGGTTATAGCCAATAGGATTAACGTGGTGTTTCCATCCATCATCCTTGAAAACCAAGGAGGCTTTGTTCATGGAAGGCAGATCACAGACAACATTATTCTGGTTCAGGAAGCGATTCACTCTAGCATCAGACACCGGGAAAAAGGTATGGTTGTCAAATTAGACTTAGCAAATGCTTTTGGCAGAGTGAAATATGACTTTCTCTTTCAGGTCATGCACCAGTTCGGATTTGACCCTGGGTTTGTTAGATGGATCCAAGCCTGCCTCAAATCCCTATGGATTGCCTAGTTGGTAAACAGGCGTGCTGCTAACTTTTTTCAAGCCTCTCGTGGGATTCGCCAAGGTTTCCCTCTGTCTCCCATGCTCTATGGTATCCAAGCCTCTGTTCTCAATTTCCAACTTGACCTCTGCCAACAAAATAATGAGCTCCTTGGGATTTGCATATCCCATGGGGTAAAGAATGTAAATCATGCCTAGTTTGCTAATGACACGATCCTACTTGGAGGTGTCAGTGTGGTCTCTGCGAGGTTATTAAAAAGAGAGCTTCAAAATTACCAAGATGCCTCTCGAAGTCTCATTAACTATAATAAAATCCAAATCCTCTACTGGAACTGTAATCCCAGAGACCTCGCCGACATCAGTAGAATTATTGGAATCAAAGGGAGCTCCCAGTGGGTCGATTTCAAATAACTTGGGGTCCCCATATTTAAATTCACTCTGAAAGTGTCTTCCTGGCTCCCCCTTATGGAAAAAATTAAGAACATGATTAGCACCTGAGGAGCTACCTGGTTGAACCCAGCTGGGAAAGTCGTTCTTATCAAGTCAGTTCTTTCCAGCATTCCGATATTTCAAAGCTCCATCCTTCTAGCACCCAAAGGCATCCTAGATCGTATTGAGTCCCTTCTCAAAAATTTCTTTTGGAAAGGAGGGAAGCACAACGAAAAGAAACTCCTCCTGGTCAGTTGGGAGACAATTACCAAACCCTGGCTTCATGGGGGACTGCATATCCGCAATCTAGCCTTGCAAAATATCGCTTTGGGAGCTAAACTGCTCTAGAACATCATCTCTGGAAAACCCTCATGGTGCAAAGCAGCACTCTGGAAAAAATACTTCTCTAACAGTCGCCTTTGTTGCCTGGATCACCCTCCTCCTAAAAGAAAAGGCTCTGGTATCCTCCCCATTCTTCTTAAATCCTTCCCCTTTTTTTCATCCCAGTTAACTTGGATCCCTGGGAATGGAAAACAAATCAAGATTTGGGGGAACTCGATCATGGGAGATCCCCCCCTGGATCAGTCCCATGATATGGAGGACCTAAAAACCCATCTGCTTAGAAGTAACATCACTACCATTTGGGATATCTCATAATGGAACCAGGATGGCTCCTGGAAGGATTGGAACATCCCATGCCCTCCCCAGATGACTGACGCTAAGAGGAATCTACTCCAAAAGTTAAAATGGAAATCCCTTGAAGCCATCTCAGTCAAAGACTCCAGAGGGTGGGGCAACAGATCGGGTAAGTATACTACTTCAGCTGGTTACCATCTCCTTGCAGGCACTACGAATCCTGAGAACCCTTCTATTTGGAAGAGTATTTGGGCTGTCAAAAGCCTCCCTAAAATCCACTTCTTCACTTGGACTGTCCTTCACAACAAAATTCTCACTTGTGCCAATCTTCAGAAAAAAGGGTGGGAGGGCCCCACACAATGCCCCCTTTGCCTCTCCCAGGAAGAAAACACAGAGCACATCTTTATTTCCTATGATTTTTCCAAAAGCATTTTGAAAGCGTCCCTCCCAGGGCAAGTTGATCTCCCTCAAGAAATCCCCAGTCCCTTTTTCTTTGCTGGGCCTCCAAAGCTCCCTTCAGTCTCAAGTCAAAAAGTTCCAAAGCAAGTTAGATGGCGCTCCCCAAGATTGTTATAAGAAAATTTTGTTGGAAAGAAACTATCGTATCTTCAGAGAGAAAAATGAAAGGGCTGATCAGGTGGCAGCTAAAGTCCTTGGTCTACTGGGAGAATGTCTCTCACAGATTTGGAGTGAGCCCTGCACCAACCTCGTCTCAGATGATTAGATCAGCAGGCTTGCTCCCAAGCCTATCTTAGTGCCTCCCGTTCCAAAAAGGAAACCTTGGGAAATTAGTCTGGATGATTCATAACTCAAATCCTGGCTCCGTTCAGTCAATAGGAGATCTTTGTTCACTCATGGAGCTTCTAAAGGCAATCCCGAGGTGGCAAGGGGGGACGGAGTTTTTTTCACTCCGGACAGATCAATGGATTTTAAGTTCACTTGGGGGCTTGGTATAGACACCAACAATATGGCTGAAGCCTTGGCTTTATGGTAAGGACTGAGGATAGCCAAGGCATTGGGAATCTCCAAGTTAATTGTCATTGGAGATTCCAAAATTTTCATCTACGCTCTTGTTGAAGATCTCATGCCGAATCATATGGCCCTGAGGAAACTTATTCATAAGATCGTGGAACAAGCCTCCTCTTTAAAAAAAATCGATTTCTACCACGTTTTGAGGGAAAACAACTCCAATGCAGACCTTGAGGCCAATAAAGGCTCCTCTCTTAGCCTTGGAGAGCTTATTCTCAATGATCAGGGTTCTTTCTGCTCTCCCCCATAGGCTCGGGGGCTTAACAAGGGCTCTCCCTTCGTGGGTCCCACTCCATAGATCTTCCTCGTGCTGGCGGGATGCAAGGACGTGTGGTCCATGTTGTTCATGTGGCCATGTGAGGGTTTGAGTAAAATTCGGTTCTGGACTGTCTCTTCGTCCAGTGTGAAGACAGTTGCTTCACCACAGCTTCGTCCCGCGTCTTAATGTCTGTAGGATAGGTGACCTCATGCTGTATCATTGTTTGTCATTGAAGAGATTTGCTGGTTTAATGGCTTTCATGGAGCTGGGCTTCTCGCTTGAGGTGAATTCAACAGGAGACCTGTCGAAGATGGTTGCATCGAATGTGCTTATGGTTGCAATTACTACTTACGCATATGAAACTCTGATGATCCCTGGTATGAAGGTCGCATTGAATCTGGTTCACTTGAGCTTTTTCATGATTTCTCGCATGATGGATCATGAGGTGACGCCAAGATCCTCAAGGTTTATGGATTTAAAAGGGTGGAAGGCTGAGTGTCGAAGCATGCAGGATGTTGTGCTATTTATTCGAGAGCTTTGTCGTATTGCCGCTAAGAGTTTGCTGATACTCAGGATGGAAGCGGGTTCCTCAACCGCGGTTGCATCTGTTCCAAATCCGGTGGACACAAAGAAAAGGGAATTGAAACATGATCTCAAATCATTGCAGACTCAAGTGAATGCTATTGATTACGAAGGAAGAAAGAGACTGGAACATGTGAATAAGGATTTGATCTTCCTTCGCAATAAAATCAAACGAAAGGTTAAGCGGACTGAAAACTCGCTCACTAGGTAGATTGTCAAGCTGGAAATCAAGGTGAACAAGCTTGCTCTCAAACTTGTCAAACATGAAGCATCCGGTAATTCCTCTAGCTCGGACGGATAGAGTTTGTCTGAGTGCTCGGGTTCACCGTCCTGCATTTACATGCCTTTATGGTTTCCTGCATAGCTACAGTTTCTCTGTTTATCAGCAATTAGGTAGTTTCTTAGTTTGTCACTCTATTATAAATGGTGTTAAGGTCTCGGACTGTTATGTCTGCCTCTCCCTCAAGGGCGTTTTGGTTGGCTTAAATGCCTTTATCGCTTCCTTAAGGGCACCTATGGCTACTCTGGTTTCTAAGTGTATTGGTTTTCAGCTGCCGCTACCATGAGGGATTTTTGTAAATTGGAACCTTTTTGGTGGTTACACCACCTCCCAATATAATATAACCTCTTTTGTCTAAAAAAAATAGTTAATTTAAAAGTTAATGTATCAACCATTGCAGTTCAATTAAAATTTGTGATTGGAGTTGAAGTTAAGTTAAAGTTGTATCATCATTGGACTTAACCTAATAGTTATAAATTTTTTTCCTAAATAATGTGTCAATTACTTGTATCTAATAGTTAATCTAACATAAAAACCACTTAAGTTGTGGTTATTAAGCTCATAGTTGTATCATCATGTTGGAGTTAAGCTAATAGTTGTATTTAATAGTTAATTTAAAAGTTAATATAAATCTATTGTAGTTAATAAAAGAGCTTTGAGTTATCCTGACTTCTAGCTTCCAAATAGAGTTGGACTAAGCCTTATGCACATAAACTAGACTCCCAATTGGTAGGTGGAGTTCGAGTGTCACATCAGTTGCACATTACCATGCCACTAAGTACAATTATCACATGAGTTAAGAGAAATTTATTAGGAGTTCAGAGGATTTTATTAGGAACTATACTATCACACGAACTGCACTTTACTTCAACTCCCAACTGTATAATGCAGTTTGACGAATTAACTCAACTTCGAGCTGCTAGATGGAGTTCAATTGTCACATGGACTACACATTACCATGCCATTAAGTTCAGTTATCACATGAGCTATTTTTTATCTTTTATAATTGTTTATAAGGAGTTCGAACGATTAATAGTTAATTTAAAAGTTAATATAAATCTATTGTGGTTAATAAAAGAGCTTTGAGTTATCATGTCTAAGCCTTATGCACATTAACTAAACTCCTAGTTGGTAGGTGAAGCTCGAGTGTCACATGAGTTGCACAATACCATGCTACTAAGTGTAGTTATCACATGAGTTCAGAGGAATTTATTAGGAGTTCGATCTGTTTTATTTGGAGTTCGACTCTTACATGACTAAGCCTTATGCACATTAAGTGGAATCCCAATTCGTAGGTGGAGTTCGAGTGTCACATGAGTTGCACAATACCATGCCACTAAGTGCAGTTATCACACGAGTTCAGAGGAATTTATTAAGAGTTCGAAATGTTTTATTTGGAGTTCGACTCTTACATGACTGCACATTAGCTAGACTCCTAGATTCCAAATGCACTTGGACTAAGCCGTAAGTAATTAGAGTTGTAGCTAAGCTAATAGTTGTAAAATCATTGGAGTTAACATAATAGTTAAGCTAATAGTTATCCAATATAACTTTGATTAGAGTTGAAGTTAAGCTAATAGTTCTAGACACATTTGTGTTAAGCTAATAGTTGTATCTAATAATCGATGAAGTTAAGCTAGTAGTTGTATCTAATAATAGAATAGTTGAAGATTAATTTTAATTTTTACAACTATAGCTAACTCTACTTATTACATGTTAATTAAATTATTTTTTATTTTTTTGAATTATTAATTATTAATTTTGGATGACACTCATATTATCAATCTGGACACTACACTTGTCTCATTCTTGTCGGTAGATGAAAAAGTATAGATGGTTGTCCACCCCAAAATTCTAACATATATACGCCTATCAACGTAACTATCGACGTAAATATTGTATATATAAGCTTTACTTGGTTTTACTAGAACTTAAAACTAAAAATATTAAAAAAAGTCATAACCATTGCAAATTCTCTCTTCATCATACTAAAAATATTTAAAAATTCATAACCACATGGTTCTCCCTTGATAAAAAATAGAAAAGGATTGGCCAACAACTACAACTATAACTATACATAAAAGGATTGGCCAACAACTATAACTATAGGGAAAATACCATTCCCAAGCTCTCTCTTTAGTCGAATAATTTATTTCTTTATTTTTAAGTTTATGACTGACATAACATATTGGGTGGAAGATGCTCTCCTCACATGGATGTGCTAAGATAGCTCCCACTTCATTTTTAAAAGATATAAACACTAAGAATAAGATTTTGTTTTAGTATATAATAAAATAAATTGATATCTTGTTTTATATTATTATATAAAAAATTATAATTTTAATAAAAGCTATGTAGTGGCAATGTTCTTAGGGGAGGATTTAAATTGATATTTTGTTTTATATTTTATATAAAAAATTATAAATTTAATAAAAACTTTGTAGTGTCAATGTTCCTCTCGGAGCATTTAGAGTTTTTAAGGGAGGATTTAGAAAACATTGTCAAATGGGAGTTTGAAGTTGTTATTAACGTATTTTAAGTATTTGTTTTTATAATAATGATATTTGTAGTATATCTTGAAAGGAAAAAAGTTGTATGTTAATGCAAACTTAAAGATATAATCAAATATCTAGTAAGAAAATACATTATGCTTTTAAGAAATCATTATGGTATGGGTATAAATATAAAAAATATTGAAAGAAAAAAAAGATGGTATATGTATGAAGAATAGGAAAACAAGGAAATCGAGAGAAAATGAATTGTATCAACCACGGGTATGAAGAGGAAGTCATTTCAAATCAGAAAAGTTATTTTTAATCTGAAGAGAAATGGGGAATGCACAATCAATGACAAGTATCCATGTCGAAGATCAAATATGAGAACAATTTCAGAATATTTAGCTGATTTGTTGCAATTCTCTATTACAAATGCAAGAATGCAAAAAAGAACAACATTGAGCAAGGTTGCAATCATTAACGTATTTTCTTACAAATAGATTAAGAAGTATATTCATTTTAAAGAGAACCAAGCCGGGGAGTGAATTATATACATTATAGCTTTATTGTCTTCCGAATTATATGCATTATAGCTTTATTGTCTTCTGAATTATATGCATTATAGCTTTATTGTCTTCCAAAACCTCTCCTGATTATCGTTTGTGAGAAAAATGCATGGCTCTCCTTTGAGAAAGGATGGTATTTTTTTATTATAACATATTTTCTTACAAATAGATTAAGAAGTATATTCATTTTAAAGAGAACCAAGACAGGGAATGAATTCTATGCATTATAGCTTTATTATCTTCCAAAAACTCTCCTAGTTATCGTTTGTGTGAAAACTGCATGGCTCTCCTTTGAGAAGGGATAGTATTTTTTTGTTATGCTTGTCAATGCCTTAATATTTGTGAAGGAGGAAGGGGAAGGCAAGGTCAAAAGGGGTCTTTAACAAAAATAATTAAAATAATTAAATATGAATTTTTATTTGGTAATTTATCCTCATTCAATTTAGGATAGATATGAAATGCATGCAAGTTTACAACATTGCATTTTGGAGTTCAAAACAATTTGTGTTGTCTTTTGGTATGGTTTAACCCTGTAGAGAATAATTTTTAAAAGACCAAGCAATATGAACAAGTTGATATTGGTATAAGTTGCCAAAAAAATAATGCAGTTAGCATTGCTAAGGGCTTCCTAGGCATATGCAAGATTTTCTAAAGTCTCGTGTATATTATATAGCATTCTATAGGTTTGTAAGAATGTATTATCAAATGAGTACAAGGTAATGTTGTTTTAAGTCTTAGGTTAAGATCTAGTGTGCTGGAATCAAGTGGCAACATCCTTCCCATTCTCTAAGACAAGTGAAGTACTGAATGTGCATTTACATAATTTGCATTGTATTTTAGCCTTGGTAGTGTAGATAATTATGGTTTTTTTTTGGCAAGTCACTAGTGTATCCCCAAGATTCCATATTGTGTGCATCTTCTCTATTATATACTGTTAATTTTATAGTATATTTGAGTTATTAAGATTTGCAAGTTTGATTTTTTTATGTAACAGAACATGGAAACTAACTTCTTTTAGCCTTTTACAAATTTAGATCAAAAGCATATGATTTGAGATTAAGAACCAATAACAAATAATCAATAGTAAGGAAACAACCATCAACAAGAACACACTCGGATGTGGGTTCTTGCATGTCCCGTTGACAGTGCATAGCGCCTCGATCTGGGAGTAAATTGTCCCTAAGAAAGAGTTGTCTAAGGATCATAGCGCCAAGGGCGATGGTCCCTAAGAAATAGTTGTCTAAGGCTCTTAAGTTTTAGCCATTAATGATGGAAGTAAATTGTTTAGGAGTTTTTGAAGTAAAATTACTGAGACAAGATTGTTTGCAAATTTAAATAAATATTCTAGCAGCATACTAATCAACACATAAGCAAATTGAAATAAATGTGAATCAGATCAGTGTCAATGGAGTCCAAGTAAAATAATGTTGTTGAAATGAAATGTTTTCCAACGTGTCTTGGTTAGTTTTAATTAACTAAATATGAGTTTAGTTATGGGAAGGCGATTCTCGATATACTCAAAGTACTGAGAATATGTCCGGGAGATGACTAAGGTGGTTCTTGACTCAAAAATGTGGGCTGAATCGGAGTCTCTAAGAAGGTGTCCAACACTACACCAACAAGGATGTAGCTTGATTGTATCTCGAGGTCGCTACTTAGTGGTTCCCGCTTCCTTTGAAGAATTTTCCCATGATTGTCAACTATCGTATGTCGGATTTTCGTAATGTTTTTTTGGGTAGTTGATTTTATTAATGAATTATTAGATTAATGTGAGGAATTTAGAGAGTATCAAAAACCGCTTTTGATTCCCCAACGACCAAGCAAATCCCGCAGAGGAAAGCCTGCAATATACACAAGTTTAAGTCAAAATGTTTATTCCAATTTGATGAAGCAAAATATGTTTGTAGAATCAAATACACTAATGACAATTAAACTGCAACTATGTGTCCCTTTTGGATTATCCACCAATAATCGACAAAAAACCTTTCGTTGGTGGCGAGAGCATACTTCATGGCAATGAGTTGGGTATGGAATTTAAACATTATATCAAGGAAAACCAACTAAACTATATGACCTTTCTAGAAGTTGGAGTGTGTGCAAGTGTTGATTATTAAAATGCAAACCATGAAAGAGACTGTGAACCCCCCCAGGGGGGATGGAGTGTGGACGTTGTATAGCCCACTTGCTTTATTTATTAATTATTTAGAATATGATGAAATATGAATTAAAATTTCACTTTGATCCTTGAAAGGGATCGAAAGGCTTGCAATTCGACCAGGAGAGAAAAGGAAAGAAGGAAAGGGATGGAGGATGGAGTTTTTTATGACCTGGGTGACCTAAAACTCGAAATTTGAACATTATTTCCTCCTCCTTTTCTCAAAACATGCAAAGATACAACAAGCTAAATGTATTGGAATGTTATGAATTATTCAAAACAAATGCATAATCTACACTACTCAAAATGCTCAAAAAATTGTAATTTTTGTTTCATTAAAAATGACACTTTATGAGACTAAATCGGATCTAGTTTAAGATGAAGCTTTAAAAATGAATCTAGCTCTGAAAAAGATTCCTAATTAAAATCAGATTTAAGATATCAGAATGATCTATCCAATTTTAATAAGCATCAAGTAACCATAGCCAAGAAGAAAGATTGATTTTTTTTAAAGAAGAAGAGTGAAACTCCCAAGCCCGTGCTTGACAGAAGTGAAGGAAAGAGGGATCTGCAAGATAAAAATGTTAAGCACAAAAAAATACATGTTGTAAAAGAGAAGTGGATTCAACCGAGCTCCAAGCCCCTTCTACATGAGATAATCCTGCAAAAACTAGGCAATTTCTTATACAAACAAAGGTTAGATCTAGTTAATCTCATCAATAAAAAATGTAGGAGAGCATAAGTATAACTAAATATAGTCTGTTGCTCCTACAAAATTATGATAATGACATTCAAATAAGTATTGAAAGCAACAAATACTTATTTAATTTAAACAAGATCTCAAAACATTACTTGAAAAAAATAATACATGAGATTCAACTGATTTCACCTCAAATTTGACCAAGTCACAAGGTCACAATTCAAGCATGTAGATTAGCCTCCAAAGCCTTCAATATTTATTAACAAAATATCAGCAACAAAAGTACAATGAGCAGAGGTTCAATACATCCAAAAGTACAATGAGCAGAGGTTCAATACATCCTGCTAAAAGAGGAGAAAGATCTTGCTTTTACAACAAAAAAGGAGCTCAAACCCCAAGGGGGCGAATTTTCCAAGTGTGAGGTGGTTTTGGGGGTTGAGAAAAAGGTGGTAGGAGGTTTTAATTCATGGGAGAGGAGGCTTCCACTTGAATTGGGAAGTTTTCACCTCCTATAAGAACTCCTTCCAAGTGGCAAAACAAACCCTCAATGAGAGAATGTGCCCCCTTTAGTGGAGGTGAGTTGGAGCTCCTCCTTTTATAGATGAAGATGCTACTCTATGCTCATAATTTCCCCAGAAAATATCCTCAACAAAATTTACACCTCAGAGACAAGTCCCATACAAGTTTCCTTTGATTTAGGAATTGGATTTTCTCCAATTTTCCCATTTATTTGACCCTCTGAGTCATTTTGGAGAGAAAATCAAAATTAATAATTGAAAATTACTAATTTGACTCTCAAAAGTGGGTTTAGGGGTTTAGTGGGGGCTCAAGGTCCAAAAAAGAGCATCTCTGTGACCAAATTGGTTCCCTAGGCCCAATTTAATGACCTTTTGAACTTTTACAATTAAAATACATATTATCGATGATTTTATTAAAAACAAATTAAAAAATCCTATGAAAGACTTAGTGCATGTCCACAAAAATTTGGGACAATGACTAGCATGGTATAATACATAGACCCTAGTATTTAATAACCTTTTAAGACATAATCACCAATTTCACCATCCCGACTTTGGAATATTTTGAGTGAAAAACACGAAAATTATGTCGCTTAAAAAAGCATCACATAATCGATGAGGGAAAAAACACTCTAGGATGATGACCTTGATGACCAAGTCCTAAGAAGGCCAGGCCTTTTACAAAAGAAATCATCACGATATGTCATTTATTACAATTTCCCCGAGGGGGTTTGAACATGCGAAAAAGGGACCACAACTAGCCCTGATGAAACCATGGAACTTTTTGAGCACTGAGTAAGAACAATTTATTTGTTTTGATGCTTGGTGGCTCACTTGAAAAATCCATGAAGTGAAACTTAGTGGATAACATCTGGCTCCAATTGTGGGACGTGTGCTTGATATAACCTTCATGCAAAGAGAGCATACAAGAACACCAGAATCTTTGGTTCTTATCATCTGTAAAAACATTTCAGCTTGACAAGAAAACCTTAGTAGCACAATTTTTATGAAAAGAACCAATGATCCAAAAGTTGCTTTATTGAAAGGAATGTAAAACTAAATAATGAAAGAGAGTTTTATTGCTAAGTACTTAAAAGAAATGCATAAAGTAAATGCTCACTTTAAGGAGATTACTTTCCTACTCTAAACAAGATAAAATAAATATCTTAGGTAAAATCAAATATCCAATGTAGCCACCTAAGCATTTTGTCAATTTTAAAGGTTTTTTCCTTGTCTTTAGTTACCATCCAAAGAACGGAAGCATTATTCAGGAAATGCAAACATGCATTAAACTTCAAGAGGGGAAGGTTGAATGAGAGATTATAATCATGGAGAATGTCATCGAACTGCTTCCCAAACTGGCAAGTCCTCTTGTAGGCTTCTTCTATCCAAAATTGGATAGACTAATGTAAACATCTGTATGATGAGGCATTCCATCATTTTCATCCAAAGGTTTTATATGCTTATAACTCTATATGTAATCCCCAAACTGCTCCAAATCATAAGGAACATTTATATGTGAAGACGATGGCTAAAAAAAATTCTTCAATTAGTTGCACCCAGTGTGACTCTTCACTACATTGCTTCTCCAAGTCCTCATTAAAGATACCCAAATACAACTCTAACTGATCATATGAAATTTCTGATTGCTCTTCTTTACAACTTCCATAAGTCTCAGAATAAACACTCTCCTCACTAGACATATCATAGATGGGATTTTAAAAAATAAAAATAAAAGTCTCATAGGTTGGATTTTCAATAAAAGTCCAATTGTCATCCTCCCCATATATGTTCGATGTGATAGATTTCTCATCACTAGTATCAAGTTCTTGACTATTTTTCTTCACTTTGTCTTCATTACCGATACTGATATATGGCTCAGACTGATCATATGGATAAACTACATGCTCTTCTTCCATATCAAAATTTCTCTAGGCCACAAGATCCATGCTCTCTCCTTTTAAACCCTTATAAATAGGATCTTCAATAAAACCATCAACAGACTCATAACTCCCTCTGTTAGATATGTCACAGACAAGACTATCAACAAAACCATCAAACGTTTCCGGTTCAATATTTTCCTCCTTAGACATGTCATATATTGGATTTTCAATGAATGTCGAGGAGTCCTCATCAACATCTTTGTCAGACATAAGGAAGTCTTCATCACTTGTATCATGCTCTAGGCTATATTTGTCCTCATCTTCATACTCATCTTCTTCATAAAAAAGGTCACAAGGAAGTAAACCCTCCAGACTATCATCATTATATTGAGAACATGTAGGAGTGCCATCATGCACATTACAACTTTCATCATAAGTTTCATTATAAGATTTTGTAATGGTCTCATCCTGAGGTAGATCCAGAGTACAAATATGATCATCATCACTGAAATAATCCTAAAATAATTCCCAATCATCACTATTCTATGTTGATGTGACATGAGTAGGGTCTTCAACAATATGTTCAATTAATGGCTCTTCATGCACAAACTCAATGGGAACATCATGTATTTCTTCTTCATTGTGATTTATTGGAGGTAGAACCCAATACCTATTATTTCCTATGATGAGACAAGGTAATTTAGGGTCTTCCTCATGATACTCTATCCAGGGCAAAGAAGCGTAAAGGAACCCTTCCAGGAACTTGTCTAAATCTTCCATGTTAGTCTCTCATGTATGCCATTTCCTCATGAATATTCTAAGGAACATTGAAAGGGAAGTAATACATTTATTTGGAATACCATTCACAAGCATTTCCTCATAGAGTACTGAAAAAAATTACCATCATATTATCTTCATACAAAACATTGAATTGAGCCAGAATTTTAAGGAAAGATATGACATGTCAGACCTTTGCATCCTCATTTCCCCAATATATAGGTAAATGATCAGATATATCTTCACTATTATGATAACTAGGGAATCTCAGGATGTTTGAGAAGTTAATGGAAGGATATTCACTAGAAATACGAGCTCTTTCCTCATCCATATTGTTTACTCAATAGCAAGCATCTGATATAACCATGGAGCTATCAAAATAATGAGCTTTAAAATTTACTGTTTGTATGGGCTTATCTACACATAGTTAATCTCAATAATCTTTGTGATAAACAAGGGTTTTATCCCTACAATGGAATCGCCATATGAAAAGAAAAATATGTGTCATAAATCTTTCACAATTTTTTTATTTTTTTCTTTACAAAAAGGAAAAAAGGTTAGTGAAGTCGTCAGAAAAAGAATCAAATATCTACTTTAATCATTCATCAACAAAGCAAAAACAAAAAAAAGAAAGTCGTAACCCATGAATAAAAATATTTATCCCCGACAACTACGCCAAAAAGTGTTGTCGCCTTTCACACATCTGGGGGTTAAGCGTAGCAAAAATATTCAAGTTGTTAGGTGTGTCATTGGGGGAAAGTCTCAAGTCAAGTACTGTCACTTGATCTTGACTCCTTCGATTAGGAAAAACTCCTAACGAAACCAAGGGGCATGGTCCCTAAGAAATGGTTGTCTAAGGCTCTTAAGTTTTATTCGTTAATGGTGGAAGTAAGTTGTTTAGGAGTTTTTGAAGTAAACTTACTAAGACAAGATTGTTTGCAAATTTAAATAAATATTCTAGCAGCATAACATCAACACATATAATAAGCAAATTGAAATAAATGTGAATCAGAACAGTGCCAATGGAGTCAAAGTAAAATATTGTTGTTCAAATGAAATGGTTTGCAATGTGTCTTGGTCAGTTTGAATTATTAAATATGAGTTGATTTATGTGAAGGGGATTCTCGATATACTGAAAGTACCAAGAATATGTCTGGAAGACGACTAAAGTGGTTCCTCAGTCGAAAATGTGGGCTGAATCAGAATCTTTGAGAAGGTGTCCAACACTACACCAACAAGGATGTAGATTGATTGTATCTTGAGGTCGCTACTTAGTGGTTCTTGCTTCCTTTGAAGAATTTGCCCACGATTTTCAAGTATCGTACGTTGGATTTTTGTATTTTTTTTAGGTAGTTGATTTTATTAATGAATTATTATATTAATGTGAGGAATTTAGAGAGTGAGGAAAACCTCTTTTGATTCCCCAATGACGAGGCAAAGCCCGCAGAGGGAAAGAGCATACACAAGTTTAAGACAAAATGTTTATTCCAATTTAATGAAACAAAATATGTTTCTAGAATCAAATACACTAATGATAAATTAAACCGCAACTACGTGTCACTTTCTGATCATCCACCAATAATCGACAAAAAGCCTTTAGTTGGTGGCGAGAGCATACTTCATGGCAACGAGTTGGGTATGGAATTTAAAGATGATATCAAGGAAAACCAACTAAACTATACAACCTTTCTAGAAGGCGAAGTGTGTGCAAGTGTTGATTAGTAAAATGAAAACCATGACACCGACCACTCTAGATGAAGCAAGTCAAGCTGAAGCAAATCTCAGGCCTCCGAGTTGGTTGCGTAGTGCCATCCATTAATTCATTAAATAAATGTAATCAGCAGTCCCCACTCCCAGGTCTATTCAAATAGAGATAGATTGTAGCTAGTGGAATTTTTTTTAAATCCATAGCGTCCTCAACTTGGATTTAGATCGCATCCATCGTCCATCTGAATGAATGAGCTCGCGGATCCCGAAGCCATGGATCCATCATCCATGTGCTTACACAGCATGCATGTACAGGTGATCCATGTGTTTAAAGTATTATACTTATATTATTTTTCCTAGGACTTGGTCACTTATGAGCAATTTGCTCCATTATTACTCCACAATGAGTCTCAACTTGATTTTTAGGAAGGATGTCTCCTGCATCATTTAAGCTTTCACTAAATAGTGTTGCCACTTGGGATTTTCTTGATTTTCGGTTGCTCATATAGAACTAAAAGGAGAGCCAATCTCAAAATTTCTGCATCAATTTTTTTTGTGTATCTTGAAAGACATTTGAGTGCATGCTTATTGGATTCTTATTTTTCATACTCAGCGCGACAAAAAGGGGCTACCCATATCTACTTTGTGTAAGTTTATTGCTAAGCGCTTTACCAGTCTTTCTTTTGCCTTTGTGGTTGTGAAGAAGGCGCAACCCATATCTTTTATGTACAGATTAGGAGTAAGGTACAGCCCCTATTATGCTTATGCAATCGTTTATAAACCGAGAAAAAACATGAACCTTTACACCAGCTTGAGTATTGTCATACGACGAAATGCAAATGACTTGACTATGCAAAGGTTTCTCCTCGTTGGGCTTAAAATTTATAAACGAAGACCAAACTATTTTATTAACGACGGTGGTGAGCTTAGTATTGAAGGTCAAAGGAGATTTCACTCCTTGTTGTTCACAATATGAAAAACGAACTTCAATTTACTCTAAGATCTTAAGGAAGGGACATTTAAGTATGGTATGGTATTTGTTTTTTTAAAAGTTAAGGCCTTGCACATAACAAGTATATGGTTGTTTATGTCTTAACATAAATTAGAGTAATAGTATTGTGTTATCATGAATGATTGATGGACAATAAATGATATATTTTATATACTCGTAATATTCATTAAGTTCATGAAATAATATCCCACAATAATTACACATTTAAGATTTTATGTGTGGGACAATATCTAGGAGATTTAAGTAGTCTCCAATAGTCTCACACCCCTTTGGTATAATATTTTGATTTAAAAGGAAAAATGAATAATACATTATAAGGAGAATATTAACATGGAGTTGGATTAATGTAGAGTATTATTATAGGTTCTAATGTATACATAAGGAAGTGTCGTGGGAAAAGGCTGTAAGATATTATGTAAAACTAGAATTATATTTAGTGAAAAGATGAAGATGATTATGAGTATATAAACAAAGAGAAAATTATCCCAATTTAGTTGCATTCACTTGGAGGCTATATATAAAGCAAATATGGGTTTATAAAGAGATTAGTTTGATGAGGATTATGTTGTTATCCTTCAAATGATATAATAGTGAAACAATTAAATATCCTTCTATGTGTATGAATATTGAGTTGTTCTTTATTAATAATGACAAATAGTCATTTAACATTCTTGGTAGTTTAGGGAAAAATTTTATACCCCATTTCCTCAAAGATGTTAAGGTGGAAGTTGGGTATGTTACATAATTCATTTTTATTATTGAAATAAATTCAGTCTAAAAAATTTAGGAGACAATCTAGCATGAATTTTCCAACTAGATCCAACTTCTCCATATATAAACAATAAAAGAAAATACGAAAAATGAAATTTGCACTTGCATACTTTCTTCAAACTTTATTTTTATTATTGAAACATGAGTTTACAGAGTGTGTTATAATTAGAAGCACATAATAAACATATGATTAAACGAAGCACACACATGTAATGGAAAAGAAGGTTTATCATGGAAACCTTAAATAGGCTTCTCCATAAGGAATACTATGGGTCATTACCATGGGCCCAGAAAACCATAATTTGTAGATGAATTCGACTCTCTAACCAAGTCAAGTTTAAAATATAGAAAGAAAGTTTGAGAAAAAAGAAAAAGATTGTTACTTACTTTTACTTTTAGTGTTTTTATTCTTATATTAATTAAAGAAAGTTAAGGTATTAGAAAATAATTTTAGAAAGCCCTTCAAATTTTAGAAGGCTCTTCATTAGAAGGCTCTTCATTGCAGAAATTTATTTTAAAAAATAAAAATTTTAAAATAATATCAAGGCTCTTCATTGCAAGATTTATTTTAGAAGTAAAAAATTTAAAATAATTTAAGAAGGCCCTTCATTGCATCCAACTTAGAAAATAATTTTAGAAGGCCCTTTATTAGAAGATCTATTTTAAAAGTGAAATTTTTAACAAAACCATTATATATAATTAATCATTTAAAAAAAATGAATTCAATTTTACAATCTAGTTTACTCATATTCAAACATTATATTATAAAGTCTTATGCCATGATGAATATACACCACTGGAATTCAAATACCGTATTATTAAGTAGTATACATTCATGAAGACAATGATACACATGGGGAAATGGCATTTTATTGATAAAGATAATTAGTATACATTCATGAAGACAATGATACACATGGGGAAATGGCATTTTATTGATGAAGATAATGATATATATGGATAAAGGACATTCAAATACCATAAGTGACATTTCATACATTAATATAGTGAGGTACATGTGTAAGTGTTATTGTGCTATGTAGGGAATCGGTAGAGGCCATAAAATGGTTTGTGTGTATTGTTGGGTGGACTAATTATCCAACATCTTGCTCTGTCCCAAAGAATGAACATAGCAATGATTCCTCCAAATCCAATCCCCGTTCCTATCCCCAATGCAACCAAAGACACTTCTTCATCTATACGGCTCAACCATCCTCTTTTAACATTCCCATTGCCATTGTCTACAACAGGTATTTTCTTTGGCTTATCCTTTTGATTGCATTGTGGTAGAGGAAACCCACATAAGCACTTATTTTTCTGAAATGAAGCCTCAGTAAAAGTGTTAAATTGTCTCCCTTGTGGGATTGTCCCGCAAAGGTTGTTAGATGAAATGTCTAGAACAGCCAACATTGATAATTTAGAGAGTTCTGAAGGAATTTCTCCACTCAATTTATTTTTGGATAAGTCCAACTGCTCCAACCGAGATAGCTTACTAATGCATGCAGGTATTTCCCCTTCCAATTGGTTCCCAGATAAATTTAGCAATCGCAAGCTAATCATACTTCCTATGCTTATGGGTATTTCTCCTGTGAGATTATTCCTTGATAAATCAAATATCACATTATCCGGCCGGATATATGAGAGATTATACTCATAGCCTTTTATGTCAATTTCCATTCCATAATCAAACACTCCATTCCGGTATGTAAGTGTTGCAAAATGCATGAGCCTTTCAAGATCATATGGTATTCTTCCACTGAATCTATTGTTGGATAAATCCAACACAAACAAGCAGGTGACATTTGTAATCCATTGAGGAATACTACCATGGAGATTATTATATCCAACGCTTAAAACACTTAAGCTACCCAAATTTGCAAGATATGGAAGCTCCCCTGTAAATCCATTGTTCCTTACATCAAAGAACTCGAGATTGGTAGAGTTGGCCAAAGATGAAGGTAGAGTCCCGTAAAAATGGTTAGAATAAGCAAAGAAAACATATAAAAAAGTCATATTGTAGATGCCTTAGTGGGAATAGACCCCTCCAAGTTGTTTTCTGCTAGATTTAAGATCTTAAGTGAAACCAAACCATTAATACTATCAGGAATAATACCAGAAAAACTATTATTATATATGTTTAATATTTCAAGATTCCTTAGGTTGCCTATGCTATATGGTATTTTCCCAATAAATATGTTCGAATCCAAATGTAAGGAGTTTAATGAATGAAGCTCTCCTATGGCTTCAGGAATAGAACCACTAAGCATATTATAACTTAAATCTAAGTGAACCAATTGACTCAAGTTAACAATAGATTCAGGAATAGAACCTGTGAGCATATTATAACTCAAGTCTAGGTTAACTAATTGACTCAAATTACCAAGGGATCTAGGAATGCTAATGCTAGTAGCAAGCCTATTGGAATCAAGAGATAATGTAGTTAATTGAGTTAAATTGAAAATGGAATGATATATATGGCTAGAGAGTATGCTTAGAGAAAGATCTAGATAGATCAACCCACACAAATTGTTAGAAATGGGTATGTTGGGAGTAAATCTAATTCCTGAAAGCCTTAAGTAGTTCAACTTGGTCAAATTGGCAATGCCTTCAAGTATGTTGTCTTCCGGGTCGTCGTCTTCAGCATGTCTAGACAGATCTAAGTGAGTCAATCCGGTCAAATTAGCAATGGCTTTAGGTATGCTCCCCCTGAAGTTAATACGAAGAGATAGATAGGAGAGGGGAAGCCTGAATATTTCGGAAGGAATATAACCAGAAATAGAAAAGCTATGAATGGATAGGTGTGTAAGCCGAGTCAGATTACCCATCTGATGTGGTATACTTCCTGAGAATTCGTTGTAGACGCCGAGATGTAGGTACTCTAGTTTCTGCAGCAGGCACAACTCCACTGGAATAGGACCGTTGAAATAATTGTTGCTCAGATCAAGTACTTGCAACGCTTTAAGCTGGCCCAACTCAGGTGGAATTCCTCCGTTCATAAAATAATTTTCACTCAGATCAAGTACTTGCAACGCTTTAAGCTGGCCCAACTCAGGTGGAATTCCTCCATGTAAATAATTACCAGAAAGATTGAGAGTGCACAATAAAGACAGATTGCCCAAAGACTGGGAAAGAGTACCTTGCAATGCTGCTCCATGAAGGTCAATGGCGACGACTCTTCTGGTATGTGGTCTGCAGCGAATACCGTACCATGAGGAGCATATACTCTCCGAGTTCTCGGTCGTCCAGTTAGAGAGCTTCCACAGCAGATCGTATTTGATGCCCTTTCGGAAGGATAAGAGAGCATCGAGGTCCCTTTTCTCTTTCTCTTTCTCATGGGCGCCCATCGATGATAACCTCCTGAAATCACCTTCCGAGTCCACCATGCGTTCAGAATGATGAGAATGACGGTTAAGCGAAGTGAACCCACGGGGCATGCGGTCATCTGCATATATATGATGAGAATGGGAATGGGAATGGGAATATGGCTTCCACATTGAGTGATGTATAGACGTTGCTACAGGCAGAAAGGCAGGCATGCAACAACACAGAAGGAATAATAATGCGTTCACAAGATGATCCATTTCTCCCTCTCGGACTACAAACTCTTTTCTTCAAAGCCTGCGAATTGTGTACTCAGAGCTATGTATGTTTACATATATATATATATAAATCGCCGGGCGATTTTGTTGTCGGTTTGGAGATGCCGAGCAATTTCGTTGAAAATTGAGTGGGTGGGACAGACAAATGAAAGGAAATTATTGTGAAATTTATTCAAACAACTTTATTGAAACTTAATTGTGTGGTATCGAGTACGGGAACTAAGAGAGAAATGTTGAAAAGACTTTATAGGTGGTCTTCTACCCGAACTAAAAACATGGGAAAAACAGGAATATGGCGGGTCTATAAGAACTTGGAAAGCCAAACGAATTACAGTATGGACAGATGGTTACACTTTTGAAGTTAACTTAAAACAAAATAGTTATAATTATTATAATTGTTTAAATGAAATGAAAATTTTCTTCTTAATTAAAATATTTTGTTTTAGAATTATGATATTGGATAAATAGTCTTTTTAACATGTTTTAATTTTTCTTTATAATTTAAAAGTTATTTTTAACTTTTATTTTAATGTAAAGTTGATAATAACCTCATTTTATAAATACAATTATAATTTTAAAAAAATGTTTTTTGAATTTATATGATATAATTTTTTGAATTTTTATAAAATGAAGTATGAAATCAAACATAAATTAAAAAAATAATATCGATATTATAATTATAAAAATTAAAAAAATAATATCGATATTATAATTATAAAAAATTTAAAAAATGTCTTTTTTAATTTATATGATAAAACTTTTTGAATTTTTATAAAATGAAATATGAAATCAAATATAAATTAAAAAATAATATAAATATTATAATTATATTTAAAACTTACATTTAGGTTGAATTTTATTGATTTTGGATTTTAAATTTAGATTTTCCTTTTTAACATATATTTTACATAGTTTTAAAACATATTTAAACTTTTTAAATTTATTTTTTCTTTAGTAATTCATTTTATAAAAATTCAAAAAGTTATATTTCATTTTTAGTTATATTATATAAATTTAAAAAACAAAATTTTTAATTATAATTGTATTATTTATTTTGGATTTTGAATTTAATTTTTTTTTCAACATATATTTCATATATTTTATATTGTTTTAAAGGATATTTATACTTTCAATGTCAAGGCCAAGCTTTCTACACAAAAGAAATATGCACATTTTATTTATAAAAAAAAACAAAATGAAATATAATTTTTATATTTTAATTTTTAATCTTGAAAAAAGATGAAACATAACTTCAATTTTAAGTTATTCATATTTACCAAGTTGAAAATTCTTTTATAATAAACTTGAAAACTACATTGACTTGAACTTGGAAGTTCTGGACATTTCAATCCCAAATTAGGGACCATCTTCAACACATTAGATAAGTTCAAGCAAATTCATATCCTCACTCTTTATTAATAATGATAAGATCCCTATAATAATATGACATTGGGCCTACATTTTTTTAGTAAGGAGTTTTAATCTTTTAGTTTGTGAAAGATAGGTTTCAATGCACCAGGGACAAAGTACACATCTTTTTGCAGTCTAGGGCTTAGCATATCTTTTGCATGGTCTAATAGTTTCCTTAGGGCGTTTGGAGGGGAAAATGACACTTTGATATTACCCCTCTTTGAGATCTTTGCGATGTTTTCTTTGGTACCTTTAATGTAGGGGAAGCTAACCTTTTTACCTACATCCTTTCCGTCATTGTTTTTAATCCAAGGTCCTTTTCTAGCTTTTAAGGCCACCTTATTGAATTTTTTTTCTCTATACCCATTCATTTTAAACACTTCTTTAAGGTGTTTTAACTTTTTCTCAATATGTTTATCATCTCACAATATGATAGCTCAAGTGACCAAGTATCAACTCCAAATGTTAGAGGAGGTATTCATGTTCCTTCATCTGATTCATAGTTGCATGATATATTTAACCCTTCGACCGCAAGAAGTGATGGTGCAGAGTCTCTCCCTTTGAATTCGAGACAAACCCTAACCAACAATGTAAAAAATGAGCGTGGTATTATCTCTTCAAAAGGGACTGGTTCAAAAGATTTAGTTTCACAGGTTAAGATAAACTCTTTGTACCTTAAGCCCTATCAGAAAAGGAAGATTATAAGGGTGCGACCTAACAAGGTCAAGATGTTTGTTGGAAGGGATGTATCTTTGGATGAAGTAAAAACTTTATATGGCATCAAATATCCTAGTGAAGTATATGGGAAAATTTGTAAAGGGTGATTCTTTGAAGCCTTGTCTATTTGACCACTAGAATCCATTAATGGGCTACCAAGGTTTCATATCTTGGTTGGAGTTTGGTTGTGTTTTTTCTTTCAAGGGAAGCATACATGAAATTGATTTTGGTGAAGGAGTGGATATTGGGGCTTTCAAGCTTAAGGTTGAAACAATGGATCCCTGGCTTTGATCCTCGAAGAAAACCAAATTTTATTAAAAACACTTGGGTTCACATGTTTGGTCTTCCTTTAGAGCTCTTGAAGAAACACAATTTTGAAGGGGGCCAGGTAACAGTCTTGGTCGATTCATTACCTTTGAATATGGAAGGGAGGAGAACCCTAATAAGTGTATGGTGAAAATTTTAGTGGAGTTGGATCTCTGACAAGGTCTGCTAGATAATATCTTTATAGAATGGGGTCACTATGACTAGCTTATGCTAAAAAAATGGACTATTGGAGGCTCCCATTTAGATGTGGATATTATCATGAAGTGGGTCACCTAATTGTGGATTGTGTTGTTATAAAACATGTGCTACCTTGACGAAAGAAGAGATGGATCAAAAAGAAGATTGGGTGGAGATGGAGGATGAGGTTGGAAGCATGGTACTTGGAGAGCTTCAATCGATTGGATCCTCTAAGGGCGATCAATGTTTTGAGGATGAACCAAGACTCAATATAGATAGAAGACATACCAATTCAGTGGTTAAGGAGAATCGTCTTCAACTTTATGTTAAGGATCCCAATATTTTGAGTAACATGTTATTTGAAGAATGTGGCAACATGTTACAATGTGGGAAGGTACACTCTTTAACAATTTTAGATAAAACTACATCTAAGACTCCTAGAGATATGGATTCTAAGAAAGGGCTCAAATTGGATGTTGATACGATGGCTACTTCCCCTAATTTGTGGTAGCTAAAGGTGTTAGAGGAGAGCTTGATTAGGGAGTGTCCTCTTTCAATTAACTTGCTATCAAAAATCCCTAGACCAATGATGCAAAGTGAGAACTAAGTGGAAGAGGTAATCCATTCTAGATCTAGTAGTATTTTTATCACACAAGACCAAATTAATCTATAATTAAAAAATAATTAGAATAAAAGCTTGGAAAAATTAATCTATAATTAATATTAATGATCAATTTATGATTAATAATAATTTGATATTTCCCTTTAATCCAAGTAATTTTGTGATAAAAGAGAAAAAGGCTTGAAAATGGGGCGGAAATAGCGTTACGATGTAAAAACAATGGACGTATTATCAATTCCCAACGTCCTTCTTGAGTTGAAAACTTTAAGTAGGCGTCATTCAAACTTGGCAGAGAAAATGAAAAATGGTCTTGGATTCTGAAAACGAATCAGATAAATGTTGGTATTTAGTCGACTTGATTGGGACCACGGGCGAATAATTGGGTGAAAAATTACTCAATAGTTATGGAATACCAAATCGGGTGAAATTTTCGAGAAAGATAAGCAGGGAAAATTTACTCAATAGTTATGGAATACCAGAGTAGGAAAAGTAAGCAGGGAAAATTTACTCAATAGTTATGGAATACCAGAGTAGGAAAAGTAAGCAGGGAAATGTAGTATTAAGTTGCAATATGAACGAGTAAATCGGGTGAAAATTGATTATGTACGAGAAAATCTCAAAAGAGGAAAAGTAAGCAGGGACGTTGGTATTGAGTTGAATTAAGTTGCAATATGAACAAATAAATCGCCTGAAATTTTGTTTTTAACAGAGAGAAAATCTCAGTATTATCACATTTTAATGAAAAGTGGCGGTGAAATTGGAAAATTGGTCTCACAATTATCGGCATTGACTTGACTTGTCCACTTGATGGAGATCGTGTAAGACCAAATTTCTTTCAACCGACAAAAATCCCAGTACTATCAGATTCTAATGAAAATTAGTGGATGGAGTTGGAAGAGTGATAATATTGAATTGACTTGACTGAGCATATGTCAGAATAAATGGGGTGAAATTTTCTTCCGTTCCGTAGAGAGAAAACCTCAGAATAGGAAAAGTCGGTAGGGAAATGTTGTCATTGAGATGCCTAGACTGAGAATAAATAGTGGTGAAAATTTTTCAATTTCTCTGTTATATAATGAAAATTGACGATACAGTTGTAAAGGTGGTCAGAGAAATGTTGGTATTGATCTTGATTTGATTTGAGTGGACATATGCAAATCGGGAGGAAATTTACTCAATAACGAAAAATCTCAATATCATATTATAATGAAAAATGGTTATAGAATTGGAAAAGTGGTCATAGAAATGCCGTATTAAGTGGACTTGACTGGGAATGGACGAATAAATAAAT